>JAOVVB010125942.1:0-10000 GCA_028570985.1 Heterobranchus longifilis | reverse complement strand
ACCTCAGAGAGATGTTACCGTAACAATAAGACTCTGCTAATAAAAGCTACATGGGTTCAGGCATGTTTGTGTTTATAACGTCACAGCTTTGCTTTTACTGCTTTTACTAACAGATCCAAAATGCTGCAGATGTTCTGTATAACCCCACGTAGTGTTCAGGAACATATTACACTGCATAAACTAACTCAGCATGGTTTAAAAATATAAAAGATAAACAAAATCAACACTCGGCAGTACATCAGAGAACGCACATTGTTACCAGAGATGTTTTTAAATTGATTCATTTATGCAGCTTTGAGGTTGCACGATAGATAAAGACGTGCAAACTATTTGTTTTAGTTGCACATTATTAAATTACCTCCTGGGTGTGAACTGCTGGGTGGATGTTTTTTTTTTTTCCTCCTCTCTGCTTTTGATATGCCCCCCCGCTGTGGTTCATTAATTTTTTCCTCACAAACACCAAGAAAGTGGTGCACATTTCACCGGGCTTCCCGTGTATCAAAGGAGAGATTTTAAAATCCTATTACTTGTTTATAAAGCACTAAATGGTCTCAGGCCTAAAAACATCTCCCATTTACGAATCACTTCCCATCACGAAGCATCCGGACCCCTCAGGTCATCTGGGACAGGTTTACTCTGCTCCCCGCCTGAGGAACAAGCTTCCAGAATATCTGAGGTCTGTCAGCTTATTTAAAGCCTGTGTTTATTTATTTATTGTTTATTTGGGAGGGACAATGCATATTAATGAACATTAAATACGCCAGATTATTCCCACAGGCTAGTTTCCATTCGCTGTCTCTCGTGTTTCGTCTGTTTAACGTTAACGTTCTTCAGGTACAGGTGTTCCACGTAACCATTACCATGACAACCAGCTTGCAGCTACAATAACTTTGCTAATTTGATGAATTTGCTGTTTATCAGTCCACAAATGAGACAAGAATTAACTCAACACACCTTCTCCTCTCTTCTCCTCCTGCGTCAGCTGTCGGTCGTTTCAGAGGCTGCTGCACCACAGGACGGATAAGAAGTCCACCACTTAAAATGCAGTTTAGGGATGTTTTGGAGTTGATAAGCAATACTAGTTATTTTAAAAACACTGAGACGCGTCACCAGGCGCGGCTGCTTCAGAAGTGCTTTGGCAAAGCGCGTCGGCCAAAACAGTGCAGCGTGTGATGATTTGATAACTGGAGTGATGTTGTGCTCTGCCAAGCTAAATATGAACGGCAGATCCGAGGTTACATTTTGTGCAACCAACATCAAACCTCCATGTTTATGTATGTGCACATTTATTTTATTGTTTATTCTTGCAGGGACAGCGCACAATTAAAAGTAATTGCACCAGAGTTAGCGAACAGCTAATTTGTATCTGTTGTCGCTTACAATGCACAATGAATGGAGAGCAGATTTTCGGTGCACAGAGCATGCTGGGATACCTGGCGAGGGAACTGAGCTGGTGGTGCAACGAGAGGGAGTGAACTTCAAATGTCGGGGCAGGGCAGACACGATTATATGCACATCGGTTGCTTACAGTGGGGCTGGGCTGTCACTGTGGTAACGGCTGCGCTCGTCATCTTTTTTTAAACAACGCTGGCCATAACGTCTCCTGGAGCTCCAGCCCTATCTACCCTAAGTTCATGTTTCATTCACTATTGCAGATTGGTTTACCATTCAAACAGATTTCAAATCAACTGAAAACTTATAGATCCAATCACAACCGTTTATCTCATATGGGGCGGGGTTAAGACGATGATTGACAGAAGAGAGACTGTGGGAATAAACAACCAAGATGGCTGCTGCTGATGTCGGTACATTCACTCAATGCTCAGGAAACTCAGCAAACTGTGAAACTAAGTCAGGCTGATCAAATATAAATCAAGATTCTGTTACTACATTGCCTATTTCTCACTTCAAATGTTTTCAGAAACTTATTTTAGTTTTCTGTTGAGCTGTAAAATGTGCCGTGGTGTCGCCCTCGAACTTCAGGATCTTGACTGTTTGGAGCCTGGAGCTGCAGCTGTTCGTTGCTCTGATTGGTTGTAGGTCTATCCAGCCGCGTCCAGAGTGAGATTTTGGTCTGCGCCGTTAATAACGGAAACTGAAAATGAACTGAGAGGTTCCAGACTAAAACACATTTGTGAAGTAGTCTGGTGATGCCAGGCTACACTGAGTCAGCAGCCGGTGGGCTTGTTGCAGTTTCATGTTATCAGTTATAAATGAGTTTTTCACTGCTGTTGTGTACTGATTACCTCATTCTATGTTCTTTAGGGGGAACAAGGAAACAGTGGCAAGCCTGGTCAGCCTGGAGCTGCTGGTGCTGATGGTAAGCCTGTGAGTACTACATAGTTCAATATACAAACATACAGATCATAACTGCCAACAACAAAATACCAGATCCCATCCAGTTAATGTACCCATTAAGTCATGACGGTTTGTGCTTGTTAATTCTCTGTGGTCAGGACGGTTTCAGTGGTAAAGATACTTATTTTTCCACAGCATAAATAAAAAAACATTTCTGATTATACCGCTGGTGGCAGCAGGGCACAGTGGTGATTTTGTGTGATGAAAACCATCCAAAAGTGAACCACATGTTCTGATCACAAACTCTCTGCAGCCGAGATGTTGAACCACACGTGTGTTTCTCTCTTCTTCACATGTTCAGGGTTTCCCTGGTGTCAGAGGAAGTCCAGGGCTACCAGGGCCACCAGGAGCAGAGGTAAACAAAATCTCACTTCATTCATCTTAAAGGGACAGTTCACACCAAAACCAACTCTTACCTGTAGTGATATTTATCACTCTCGATTGTTTTGTATGAGATATGTTTTTCCATTATAATGGAACTAGATGGAACCGGCTTGTGATGCTCAAAGAATAAAAAAATTATAGATTAGAAAAACTCAACAGCAATGTGTCTTTCCAGAAATCATGATCCAGTCACTCAGGATAATCACACAAGGTGCTCGTGACAGCATGAGATGCTCACATTAACATATACATTGGCTGAGCTGTAATAATAATAATAATAATAATAATAATACATTTCATTTGTACACTAATCTCAAAGTTCTACAGAGTAAAAAGCAAATAAAAACAGCCAGCAGGAAAGTTCAATAAAAGTCAGTGAAGGTAAAACCAGCAGAGGTAATAAAATGCTCTGATAAAAAGAAGGTTTTTAGGCCTTTTTTAAAAAGCATCAACAGTGTGTGGAGTCCTCAGGGGTTCAGGGAGACCGACCCCCATGGTGGTCCTGTGGGGGCGGGGTAGGTTGTTGTTTCCGGATGGAGGTTTCGTGTGGAGGTTTGTGTGGTGAGCAGTTCCTCGAGGTGGGGGGGGGGGGCATTGCCATGGATGCACTGCCGAAAATTCACAGCCATAGCCCCGAAAATCCACGTCACTGGAGACTCATTAAAAACATGGCTCGGCTTGAAGAATCTCAGTCGACTGATGATTTGAATCCAGTGGTTCGTTACGAGCCTCTCGTCCAGGAGTAGACGCACGCTTCCTTCTGCGCAGTGATACGCTTGGCAGGTGTAGTTTGGTAAAAAATAGTCCCTAGATGAAACTGCTCACAACAAGGTGTGTGGATTATCTCGAGGACCCGGGTCATGATTTCTGGAAAGAGACATTGCTGTTACGTTTTTCAAATGTATTTTTGTTTTTGTGCTTTGAGCATCACAAGCCGAGCGCCATTTCTGTGTCTCCACTCACACACGTAACCTTGCGTTGCTTCTGTCAGGGCGTACGCGGGTCAGCTGGCTACAAAGGTGAACAAGGGAGGCCTGGTGTTTCGGTAGGAAGGTCAAAAAGCACATTTGTGGCACAATTGGTTTTATCATGCACAAATTTGTGACCATTAAAAAAACTGTTTTGTAACACAAGTCTGTTGTTCAGGGTGAGAGGGGTGAGTCCGGATCACCAGGACCGCCTGGACAACCAGGAGAGAAGGTGATGTTAATTATTCTGCATTTCTCTTCCATAATATGATACCCAGATGATGTTCAATATTATTTATCTAGAATTAATTCAAGCTTGGACCAAATCTGAGAGAAAAATGATTTCTGTAGAAAAAACAAGTGATCGTTAAAAAGTACAAAAACATTGAATCTTCTTTTTATGAGATCAAATGTAGGATTATCAGGAAATCCCTGTTAGACACATTAACATGAACCGTTTGAACGTTGTCGCATCAATCACTGTAGAAACCATGTGTTATGAATATAAAGCCACATCCCCTGAGGTCTCCTGTGGGACCAGAGTGCTCTGCAGAGAGACTTCTTAAATGTGCTCATATTTCCTGACTTTTGTTCTGTCCTTTCCTCAGAAATCTCAAACTGTTGTTGTACTTCCTTTGCTATTTTTAGAGAGCCAGTATCTGTTTCCCTTGTTGTCTTTTGTCCTCACATGCGTCTCCTCCCCACTCCGTCTCTGAGACAACACAGAGAGGACTGTGTGTCTCACATGGCTCATCAGTTATACTTCAACGTTCAGCTGTATTTGTCCCTGAAAGACAATTAGTTTTGCAGCATCAGAACATGAAAACAAACATGAAGCAACAGACAGCAGCACTGCAAGTAAATAATCGAAACAGTGATGACTGTCCTGTCAAAAAAAAAATATGACCAGCATCAGCAATCTGCTCAAAAACATGTCGACACAAAACCACCAGCGGCAACAGCAAATTAAAAAGCAACATAAATATAAGTTGACCAGCATACATTAAAATCAAATGAAATGAAATACATCAGCAGAAACTCTCTGGGTATTAAAGGCCTCATCTACAGAAGTCTGACAGTCACACAGCTGTTTATCACTTTGTGTTGAGTATTATTTAAAGATAATATGAGGTAATGCATTGTCTCTAAACTGCATCAGTCTGATTTATCATCTTACCTTGTAAACAGTGTGACAGCAGGAGGTTCCTGCCAGTTCGTGCAGTTAATGTCATGTTGACACCTGGAGCATCTGTCCCATTATTACTCTCACTCTCACTACAGGATGCATCAAATTAAGTTTTTACTGTAGGGCTCAAACTGTCGACACAACTTTCTTTGATTAAGTGAAATATTTTGGATTTTGGCCACACACTAAAAAAGAGAGAACACAATGAGGGGATGCACCGTGAAGGATCAGGCGGATTTACTGCACCTTTTTTTAAATCTAATTTCCAGTAATACTTACAGGATGAAGGATCACGACTTTAACTGTCTGTCAGAATGCTCCTTTAAAATCCCATAATAAGACATGTGATTAGTGTAATGGTCTGAATGATGAGATGAGCATAGCGGGGGTGCACTGCGAGTGATTTTCCATCACTTCTTACATGGAAAAGCAAGACAGCTGCCAAATATCTTTCAGAGCAAGTTCACCATCGTACGTTTGTTTTCAGCCTGTAAACTGACGTGGAGGACTGTAGGGGTGCAAGGATGCATCGATCTGGATCAATACATCGATTCAAGGATCAATGATCCAATATCACTGATGCAAAGTGAAAATATCTTTAAGATGCACCTTCATTTTGAAATTCCCACTTTATATTTATTCATTTTTATTAAAAAGAATAGACTGATTTTCATTTAAATGAGCTCAGTAATAAAATTGTCAAATCATATTTGAGTTGCTTTTTGTGAGTACATATAAATGTAACAGATTTTGTTAAATGGGCATATGATATTATGTTATATTGATCGCAGGCCCCTGAAATTAATCAAATCAAATTGAAATGTGGCAGACTTTGTGATATCAGAAAATATTGTATCGTTTCCCAAATAATCAATATTATATCGTATCATCCAACTATGTTGACTATGTTTACATGCACAAAATATCCATTTTTTGCCCTAATTCCAAAAAAGCAATATTCCTACTAAGCTGTTTACATGGCTTATGAAAATTAATATTCCACTAATATTCCCGTTTACATGCAAACGTGCAAAGTAGGATTTTTCCAAAGTTTTCCACCGGTGGCAGACACAGCCTCCATCTTTCAGTCCTCGATCCACCTTCTTGAAAAGCTGACGTTGAGATGTTTGCACAAATCCAAACAAATGTTGATATCCACTTTTCATAATGTTTAAAAACAGGTGCAGAGTTTCTCCTTTGAATCAGAAATCTGTGTTTTTCTTTTGTCTGTGCAGCTTTATTTCAACTGTTGGACAGTTGGTTTGTGTCTGTGACAGAGCTGCAGGCAGACTGTCACAGACCAGGGTTTTTCCTGCATACAGGAATTTCTGGCACCCCCCCCCTCCCCAAAGGAAAATCACCAGAACCAAAATGATAAGAATTGAGAATGAAAATAACAAGTCAAATACTCTCAGAATATTTAATAATTTATCAAACATGTGTTGAACAAGCAGAACAAACTTAAATACAACATTTTATATTTCCAGCATCACCTCCCCTCTCATCCACAGCTGCTAGATTTTATATTTTATACTTTCACTTATTTTATATTGTATATTTTTAGACTCTGTATGAATATGATGTTAACCATAGACTGTAAACAAATATATAAATATGATATTAAGAAGTCAGCGTATTACAGTTGTATGCACAGAGACAATCTGTCCAGACCGGAGCAGCACAGAGTTGTCGGCTCGCAGTCTAGTTCCTGGTCTACTTCTGTTTTCTCTGCGAGCTGTGAGTGAATCTTGCAAGAAAACACACTGATAATCTATGATATACAATATGATATATGATATAAATGATCTGATTCTTCACTTCTGCTTATCACTTTGACACTAACTCCTCTGCCACTGTCTTGTCATGACTGTGAAAGTTAAATCTCCTCTGTTCTGCTGCTGCTTTATGATGGAGACACCGAAACTAAATGGGTTTTATTTTAATTTAAAAAAGCAAACGGTGGGGGGAGTAATGTAATGGGTGCATGCTCCAACACCGTGTAACACTGGTAACACAGAGTCTAATTCAGAATAAGACCTGTTTCAGAATATCCAAATGGAATATGCTGCTTACATGACCCGTATCATATGCAGAATAAAAGTGTCATTTTACTGTGCATGTAAACAGTCAGTGTCGTCCACAGAGCCAGGATCCTGTCATGGCTACAAATAAAGCATCCTCCGTTTTATGAAACAGGAAGTGGTCAGAAGCCTTTGGCTCCTCCTCCTCTCACCACGTGGCACTCATCTTTGAATGACTTTCCGTAGGGGCCAAGTGAAAACACTCTGCAGGTTTTGGTTTACGTTACTAAATACCCCTAATGTGTGTTTGGAGAGGTGTTTGCACTCCAGGAAAGCTAAAGATGCTCCGTGCTCCAGCGAACAGTCTGCAGACTGAGAGCTCTTCAAGCAGCAGGGAGCCACTTCAGATCCTCTTAAAGTCCAAGGGAATCCTCGATCAGCTCGGAGAGGACGAGGTTTTCCTTGGATATAAATGCATTAACATACACCTTTCCAAATTGTTCCCATATTGTAAGACCACCCAGGGGTGTAGTTCCATTTTCCTGGCGTAGGATGTAGAGAACGGAAACACGAGATGTCTGTTAAATTAAGTCTGAAAAACATAATTCAAGGACACAAGAGGAAGAAGTGTTTGCCAGAAATGGTCAGTGTTTGTGTATTCACAGTCTGCGATACTTCGTGACCACATCATTCATCACCTTTAAACGATGTGGCCATCCAGTCTGAGCAGATCTCTGTCGTTCATTAACACTGCAGCTGCGTTCATTCTGACAGAAATCCAGAACTCTGTACCACTTCTTTTCCTGCACACCTGAGACAGAGGCGATCCTAGACTCTGGACTCTGGGGGGCCCAGGGAAAGAAGAGGCCCCACAGACCCCCATAAAAATGCTTTCAGTCAATTCGGTGTCACCAAACACCGTCGACACACATCTGAGTATTTCAACAACAAAGGAGATGCAACAGAAACAGCCCCAAAAAAGATCAGGAAAGGGGGCCCCCAAATATTAGCACATTTTGCAATGACAACTATAAATCCTTAAAGACTCCCATAAAGGCACTAAACCACCACTGCCCCGAAACCCCCTGAGTGGGACCCTGTGTAGCTACAGGGGCTTAACAAGAGTTCGGGACATTTCTAGCCGTGGTTCTGCCGACAAAAAAACAGGTGTTTTAAAGCAAAACGTTTCCTCTTCCTAACCCTAACCTTCTGCACGTTAACCACAGCCTCGTCACAACACAAAATAAAAACACTGAAATGGAAAGAATCATAAAGTTTCAACATATCCGTGGTTTGCAGAAACATTTATTCTGCGATTTATTTGTATTTATTTAACCAGGAGTAAAGAGACTCTCACTGAGATCTGGCCAAGACCGGCAGCAGCACAAAGTAGACGGTTTCAGACATAAAACAAACGTTAAACAATTTAAAATGGAGGCAAATAACAAATTACAGAATTATAAGATATTGAAAAACATTCAAAACATACACAGCCAGATGTGCCGGTTTCCAAGTCAGAATCACGTTATGTTCAATAAAAGCAGCGACCAGAGATTTCAGTGATTCTGGACCTGCAGATGGAGCAGCAGGGACCGCAGAGACAGTTAGAAGGATTAAGTCCACATCGTGTGCCTCCTGATCTGAAGAGCTGTTAAAGTGTTTTATCACTCCTTCTATTACAAACATGGATGGTCCTGTCAGAAGAGCAGCACATTCATCACCGCCTGAAAGTTTAGATAAGCAGTAAAAACTAACAATCATTTCAAATCTTCCCTCAGGGCTCGACAGGATCCACAGGAATCACCGGGTTACCGGGAAAAGCTGGTCAAATGGTACGTAAGGGTGCAGGCAGTCCTTAATGGCTACAAGAAATATAAGAATCTTAACTGGATGTCCTGATGTTTCCAGGGAGAAAAGGGAAGTTCGGGACCTCTGGGGCCACCAGGTTATCCAGGAGACCCTGTATGTATGAAACCAATCGAATCCAGAGCTCGTGCCATTATAACTGCCTGTTAAACCTTCTCCTCTGGTTTCAGGGTCTACCTGGCAGAGATGGAAAGGACGGATTTCCAGGGAGCCCCGGTCTAAAGGTCTGTTTGTTTTGACAGAGCAGAACGTTACAAAGCTCACTGAGGGATTAGGAGAAGAATAGAGGCAGGAGTTGGCTGCGTGTGCATATTCTTAAAAGACTTTGCTGTTCCCAACAGTTGTGTTGTTGATGTTTGGCAACCATGGAAATGTAGTCACAGTGCTGGTGTCTCCCGCGTCTTTTTCCAAATCCTCATCTAACTTTTGTAGTTTCGATAGATGCCTGTTTAATAAATCCAGCATGTAAAAAATTATGAGGCAATGGTGTGTCCAATTAAGGGCTCGTCACTATGAATTTGGATGAAAATGTTTTTGTTTCTCTTTCAATGTATGAAGGGAGAAGCAGGAGCTGCTGGTCTCCCTGGTGCTGACGGAAGAGAAGGCCATCCGGTGAGTCACACGCAGGACTCACTGTGCATGTTTGATATGTTGTAGGTTGTTTGAGCTGCTGCATGTTTACTCAGATTTCTAGAAGCTGAGGATGTGATGCATGAATTAAATATGAAATATGCTGTCATATTGTTGGGATCTTTATGTATGTGGTGCTTTGAGACTGAAAAACCAGCTCACAGGTCGTTTGTATAAGCAGCAGTTATGAACCATATTTACTCCTGTTGTTATTGTTTGCCCTCTAGTGGCCGTTGTAATTATGAAGCCAGCAAAGCAGGAAGTCATGTAACATAGTGTGAAGAGCGAGAAGGTTTATTTAGGGCGGGAGGGAGAGGTGATGGATGGGTCACAGACTTTGAATCTTGTGGCTCTTCTAGACTTTCTAAATGTGATCTAATCCTGATAGTGAAACAAGTCATTGAAACGAGGGGCTGTGACACTGAAAAAAAAAAAATCCACGGATTTACAGATGACTCGTTCACCATGTAAGTCAATGGGAAAAAGTCTTTTTGGGCCCCATGGCATCATGTGATGGCCGCCATAGTTGTAATACCACCGTTTGGCCACTATGTCAAACTGGCTTCAACACCCGGCGCTCTTCCTGG
>JAOVVB010125931.1:0-10525 GCA_028570985.1 Heterobranchus longifilis | reverse complement strand
AATCAATTACTTAATTATTAATCAACCAAACCACTTTTCTCCTCACTTTTGTTGAGAATGTTAACTCTTGGGAATGGTATATGATATTATATATTCTCTTTAAATGTAATGTCATATTTGAATTTTAAAATATTGAGGATTTTTGGGGTTTTTATATTTGCATTCATTGCATACAGGTACACATACTCATTTGTACTGACAGTAAACTAAAAATGAGTTATACACTGCGACTCAGATGTCCTCAGTTGAACGCATTGATGCTGTGGAGTCTATAAACTAAAAATGTATGCACCTGTAAAGCACAGCAGCAAGAGACAATATTAGACAACTAGACAGACACATATACACCACCTTTTAGACATAGCCTACCAATTTCATGAAGCCTGGCTCATCATGTTCTTGACAACACAAGTTATTTGATGTTGTAGTACTAAATATATGGGACCACGAAAAATAATTCATTAACTGGAATTGGTGTGTTGTGTCTACAGCCTTTAATTGCTTCCTATTTCTTCATCAATACTGAGGCTGTTGAAAGAGGTAATGTGCCTGTACACAATGCAAAGCCATTAATCACAGACTAACAGGGGACATCCTTTGGGGGAAGTGTTTACCGTTACAATAGCATTCCAATAAGATTCCTCAGATACCATTCTGAGTCCACAGGGACCATGTCTTTGCTAGTGGATTAGAGTCCAGTAGGCTATATTGATCAGATATGGTAAACCATATAAATATAATATTTTTCTTACTACTGTGGTGTTGTACAATAGCATAACACACTACTGATCTACCTATTTTAGGAAACAGTTCAAATTAAATAAATAATCTGACAAAATCTCAGATATAAATTTGTATAAATGCCAGGATATCACACCTAAATTAGAATATGTGAGTGTACTGTCCTTTCCTACTACTCTACATCCATGCACCCTTTTTATGGCGAGTTTTCTTTAGGAAATAAACACGCATTATGGATAGTGTAGTTTACACGTGCAATGCTTTTCTTGGGACCTTTCTGTTGACGCTGAGGTGGGTCCTTTTCTTTGTCTTTTCTGCAGCTGTCTGAGTCCACTTTTTGTATTCACACAGAGATGCATGTGGTTCTATTACATTATGTTGCATCTCCCAAAGCGCCCCACAGTCATGTGTTGTTTTTTGGGGGGACGGAATACAAACGATTTTTGAACTACATGTCCCATGGTTGAAGCTCTACAGTTTTCCCTGCACGCCGCCGCCTCCCCATTTCGTCCTCTAAAGTAGTGTTAAAGCCAGAGCTACGAGAATGTGACATCCGGTAGTAACTTTCAAAACAAATATCCCAAAATGACGGACATTACGTTGAAGGAACATGTATGGTTGCACGCCGTAAACATGAATATTACTTTGAAACAATATTATGTATTCCACACGTTGGAATACATTTGTTCTTTAAAAAAATGTCGCTTTTATCTATTAGTACAACTAGCCGAAGGGTTGAGCAAATGAGCATAGATAGTTATGGCTGCCAAATATCAACAAACAAAGACCAAAATAGTAAGTTTACACGTAACTTAAGTTAAAATGTCCGTTTTAGCCGTTGACATCGCCATTGACGCTAACGTTCTGGACAACGTTTATTTTGAGAGAATCCCTCAACGTCCGGTCTGTTGCCGTTAGGCCCGTTAGCTTGACGCCGCCATGTTCCAGAGGAGGAGGGTGAGTTTAGGGAAAGACGGAGCCTCCCTGTCAATCACAATTAAGGAACCATGGGAGTAAACTGGTAAGGAAGCTCGGTGGAACCACTGTGTTTACGGTGAAGATTGTTTTAATTTGCGTAGAAACGACAACTATGCACCGGCTCACTGTGGGACATTTACATCTGGTCTCGCCAACTGGGAATCGCTCCACTTTGACGGGAATTAGCATGAGGCGTTACATATAACAACAAAAAACTTAGCGACTTTCAGTTGCCTCCTGCGCCTATTTTTTGTTCCAGTTTGAACAAAATACACAAGGCACCGTTGATATTTGTACAAAAGGCGGTGCCGTGGAGGTTAATATTAACTCCACGCTCAGGATATACCCGTTTATTTGTCTACAACTCGTGGAAAATCTGGTCTGTGCATTTCAGAGAACTGCCTTGTCGGCGAGTCGACTTTCGAAGAAGGAGTGACGGTATTTATCGCTCTCAAAAACACCAAAATACTACACTTTAACTTTTTATACTTCAACTTCACCGTTTGAGCTTCGTGTCTACGTTTTTTTCCAGGTACAAGAAGACACTCCCAAAAACAAACGAAGCCAAACAGCAATCTCCGCTCCAACTCCAGGGAGAGTGAGAAAGGAGCAGATATGAGTGGGGGAGATGTGGTTTGCTCAGGGTGGCTGAGAAAGTCTCCTCCTGAAAAAAAGTTGAGACGTTACGTAAGTGCACTTTATATCCTATTTGTTACATTGTAATAAAATAACACAACACAAAATGTGCCAGCTCTTCCCTAGACAATTTTCATGTGCACAGCTGGGCGCAATGTGTAGGCCTAGGCCTCATCTTGTGTGCATTTCAACAAATAAGTTTGACCATTTTCTGAACATGAAAGGTTTTGTGACTTCCCTAAGCCCTGTTTACCTTGTAGTCCCTGACAGTAAGACAGACTTTACCACGAGTAAACTATTGTTGTATTGTTTTGCGAGAGTGCACTTCAACGGGGCACAGTGTTGTTGTTGTTGTTTGTTCAGCCTCCTTAATGAGTAGTTCATGCCACTACACAGCGATCCAATCTCACAGCATTACCTCTGAGGATTAGATTTTCTTGGACCAATAACTCAATACATTGATTACCTTGGGAAGCAATGCTTGTGCATTTACAGTCAGTATTCCCTGTGACAGATATGGTAGATGGTCACACCAAGGGTTAAATGATTTACAAAACAACTGCGGAATACATCAAAGGATGACCCCATTCCTGCACATTTCAAACTGTCTTTGTAAAAGGTTGTCAGATGTGCATAATGAAGTTGTTTGTCAGAGCTAGCTACTATAATTATTAATGTTTACTGCCCCAAAACTGATTGATCACTCACTTTCACACTCGCTACACACTACTCAACACACATCATTCAATGTTACAGTCTTTAAAGTAATACATAATTTGAAAATGCATACCTCTTTCTTTGCCTTTAATTTTTTACACTTGTAGTGAGTTATCGCTGTTTTGTGTGCAATTCTCTTTGTTTATTTGTTGTGCTCTTTGAAAAAAAATGTCATATAGCTGACAGTAGCACATGTTAGCTGTCAAGTCTACATGCTTTCCTTGTGGATCAGTGGATATCTCGGTTATTGATATTTGAATTACTCGGGCTGCAACTTGAGAGGAGGGATGTTTTCACAGAAACCACAGGTCCGATGGAGTGTTTTTTTCTGACAGCAATAAAACTAAAATCTAGCCACAAAGACGGGGTTTTCACAGGGCTTTCTCACATGCATAACAGAGTAGTGTCTGATTTGATGAGTAGGAAGTCAAAATCCTAGTTCACTACCTAATGGTGAGCATGTTAATTGTGTTTGTGTATGCCTTTAGTAATCACTCACAGCTTCATAATACTGACCAGAGATGATATCTTGTTTATCATTTGTAGGAAGAATTAACCATTTTTGTGTCCGAGCAGAGGTCACACTGAAGTTTAGTATGTGGTGGTGAGAAATTAACATTCCCACTTCAGGACATTCTCACTTCTGCATCACTTGATATAGTCTCTGAATTGTTCTTTCTTAGTAAACAGCAGGCGGGTGGAGGCCTTAATTGTTCTCAAGGGGATATGGCAACTAGCTGCACCAGTTTCATAACTTTCTGTACACAGAAGCATAGAATAGCACTAGCCAGGGGGCCACTTGCATGTTATGAAGAACATGGAAACTGCTCTGATGCTGGTTTTATAGAGAAGATTTTGTGTGGTTTTACAGCCGATCAGCACACTACATTGCTCTTTGTTTTTAATAATGTTTGCAAACAACTATGGTCTTTTGTTGCTAAATTCTGCATTGTGAATTAATGGTAGGACTGCACGATATGAGGAAAATATCTAATTACGATTATTTTGACTGAAATTGCGATATGAGTCACGATATTGGAGGGAATATTTGCATCATTATTCTCATGTTCATTGAAAAATATATTAAAATGATCGTGGTGGGATTTTCTGCGAGGATCTGTACCAAACAAAGATGTTTTCTTAAGTCTGTAGAATATGATTTGTAGGCCGGGACATCTCTGCAGCACCATAATACTTCATTCAGAATGGTATTTTTTTTACATATATTTGCCTTTTAACAAATATTGCGCCTCCATATTGCGATTTCGATACAAATTCGATTAAAGCCAACAAGTTAAATACGAGAAACATGGGAAGCCACTTTCCAGTTTTGTGGGGTTTTGGATACACACCACCACCACCATCCCATTCTGTGTTGTGACTAGGCTGTTATTAGGTTTACCATAACGGAGTTAGCTGCAGAGGGCCAATTCGTTAGTCTACACAAGAGCATAAAAAGCAGTTTAGGCCCAACAATCATTGCATTCTAAACTGCATTTCTACACTCGATTCATGGCAGATACCTATTAAGCTTAGACATTCCCAAAATTGTACCAATCTTAACTCAGATTTTTGATGTTAGTCTCTCAGCATTGAACATTAAGGTTTGTTTAGTAGTTTTTCACTGAAGTTCAACAACCGAATAAGCGAATCCAGCTTTCCTCATCAACAGCAGCTTCTATAGTAGAGCCCAACCAATACATTGTCCATTCAGACATCAGTCCATATTAGCTCAGTGCAGATATTTGTCCTTCCTAATACATTTTTGGTTGCAATTGTTAAGAAAAACAAATTTAAGGAAACCATATCAGTTTTTAAAATGTATGTTATTATTGTGTGTTGTGTAAAGGAAATTAATATTGGGTTATATATCATTCTCAGATTTTTTAAAAACTCTCAAATGTCAACATCAGTGTCAGCCTCAGAATGGGTACTATTTGACATATGGTTAACATTATTTGTTAGCTTTAGTACCTTGTAAAGCAGAAGTAAAGTCACAAAAATATATTAAAAAATCCCTATTTTGACAATCCTGTGAGCTAGAATTGAATGAAATGTAAAAAAATACTGAACAGTGGGTGGTTGGGGCCAGGTCCCTCTCCCTGTGAAAGGTCATAGTACTTGGTCACATGAGGCTGTGTAATCCATGGAGGTGCTGACTATCCTTATTTTGGCAGATGACAAATTGTTCAACTGTTGTTCAACTGCCCAAAATAAATGGAATCTTTTCTAAAGTAGAAATCATGCAGGCGGTAATGAAGCGTTGTGGTTTCAGGCTGGCAAGGATTAGTGGGATAATTTTAGGGCTGTTGAATCTAGGTATTGTTTTGGTATTTGAATGCAAGTTGTGTTGTATGTTGCGTTTGGTGGCAATCATATGGTGGGGCCTGTTGGCAAAGTTGGCATGGCTTGTGATTACTGTTCTGAATATCAACCATAGTAAAATCCTGTGGTTCTGTCAGATGATGCTATCTTCATGTCACTGGTAAACTACACAGACTGAATCAGTGGCTCTGTCATGTCTCTTGAGCTGAAGACCACTATAATTACCTAATACCTATCCTACGAGTTAGTTGACTGCATTCCCCTGGAATCGCATACATTTGAAATCAGAACAGAGCCAGACGAGCCTTATGGGAAAATTAATACAACTTCTTAGGGAGGAGAAGGTAGTCATGGCGAAGTTCTGTTTGACAGGGACACAGTCTCCCACCACACAAGATTAAAACTAAATAATTTCACTATCACTGCCTTTTATGCATTTGTTTCCCATCAAACTGTTTATCACACAGATACTGACAAATTAATTGATAAAGAATTGGATTGATATTACGCAGAATAATCCAGGATTTGTGCCCTTTCCTAGTAATCGGACTACAGTAGGTGAACTGTTTTCAACCTGATTTACATTTTCAACCAGTTTGGTTATGCCAGTGCAATTATCAATTCTGCGTATCAGTCCAATCCTTTATTGATTCCTGATCAATTTTCTGTTTGGAAAAAAGTAGTCTAGCGCAGGTTTTCAGCGTCAGCGCAACTGTTTATTATCTCTGAGTCTGAACTTTGCATGGCGCTAATGTTATTATAACAGAGGATATTTACCCTCGGTAACGGACGTGCTGCTCGGTTGGGAAGCAGTGGAACTTGTGCGTAGAGTGTACAGATACATGGCATTCCTGGAATTTAAGCCTATGTTGCATAGAAAGATGTTTCAGCATATTGCTGGTGTTTCCACCCTTACTTGAAATGATCGTTTTTCAGACATTAGCAGCACTGTTGTTATCTTTCTCTGTGAAATGAAGCCACACTTTGGACCGTTTCTTCCTCTCTACCATGACTCCTTCTTGTTGTTTACAGCAGCATAGATGCAGAGTTTGACGTGACTGTCAGAAAAAACATGCTGGCATTGATAAAAGGAATTTATAAGCTCGGAGGCATACGATTCCATTGGATCGGACAGGAACCGGTTCTCAACTGGATTCCCATCCCTACCCAGGTTTCCATGTAAATTGTCCAACTGTTTTATCTTATCATAATTAAACTAGGGGAGTAACGGTACTTGTATTCGTACCGCACCGTTTCAGTACAGAACGTTTGGTCTGGTATGCATCATTGTTCTGGTACACCCTGCCATACAAACACGTCAAATAGTCTATATATGTCTTCTATTCGCACACGCGGAACATAAATTCTAGAGCGTGAGTTTTACCTGGAATGTTTTGGCAGCGCACCAGCTGTTGTCTGCTATAGCATGCTAGTCGGCGTAGCCCAGTTAGCGGTGTTATTCGAGCTCAGTAGACAACGAATTGTGTCTAAATGTACGCCGGCATTGTTCAAGTGAAGTCGGGTATATCTGTGGAAACACTTCAAACATTTAATTTACGACGGCGTCACCAGAAAGTGACGATTAGCAGAACGAAACAACAACAGAGTGGAAGACGAGTCCTCCACAGCTGGTGTCCTCCTGCAGATTCACACCGCCACAACGTAATAACTAATTCTATATACAGAGTGTTTTTCACTGTTTATGTGACACTACTCATTTGCAGAATATCGTATTGAAGCATAATTAAAGTGTTTGAGTCCTGCTACAATATCTCTTCACATCCTGAGTATTTCAGTCTGTTGTTCCTGCTGCAGATCAGGAGTCTGATGATGCAGCATTACTGACATTTGTGGGGTTTTTTTTCTTTATTACTGACAATATGCAGTATTCCTTGACTGTTACAGTAAGACGTATGGCCAATGAGCCACTGTTTCATGTTTATACCTTTCAAACTAAATGAAAACATAGATTTTTTTACATTTTCTTTTGTTTGTTTTCCCTGTTGCGTACGGTTACACCCCTAACAAACTGCATGAATACAAGCACACTAAACAAACGTGGGAATAACAGATTAATTCCGTGCATGCAGCTGTGCAACAAACATGACAAACACCCACATTAGCGGGCCGGTACACTCGGCAGCGATGGGGCTGCAACTCCCAACGATCATCTAACATTGATGAACCACTGGGTGAGTGAGTACACTAAAAATACTCAGGTGTTCTGCAGACAGACTGCTGATGCTGTTATCAAATCATCAATCAAGCCATGGAAATAACAGACAGCAGGGATGAGCAGAGTACAGGGAGTGGCGCCAGCTTAGCTTGGCAGAACTAGCAGCTCTCAAAGACAAATTCAATCAAAGCTTAGGTAACAGGCTCCTCCCGTGTCCCCCTCAGCCCACTTACATGTGAGACGCGGGCACTTGAAAGGGCTTGAAGGCAGAATTAAGAAGACATCTGAGGGGAATGGACTTCTTCACATCTGATGCTCCTTAATGGGAGAACATCTAAGCAGCAAAAAATGGGAAAATATAGCTAAAAGCACCCTCATCCTCACCTCATCACACCCTTATCCACACGCCAAGAATACACTCACTGGCAACAGAACCAAATGTACCACCTTATGTAATACAATGTGTGAAAAGGGTACTTTGGAGCACCTTGAGTTTAGGTAACGTTCAGTCCATCCAGTGTAAAAGTCTCCAATGTAGACGGAGATGCAAAATGACTAAAAATAGACGTACAACCAGCACAAAAACATTCAAAACAACAAAACGACTACAAGGAGATGCAAAAGTACTGCAAAGAGATCCTAAATTACTGGAAAGACATCCAAAATTACTGCAAAACAATCACAAAGTGACACACAAAATGACTAAAAATAGATGCAAATCAATCAGAAAGACACAAAATGACTAAAAATAGATGCAAAACCATCACAAAGGGACACAAAATGACTAAAAATAGATGCAAATTAATCAGAAAGACACAAAATGACAAATAGATGCAAAACAATCACAGACACAAAATGGCTAAAAATAGATGCAAAACTATCAGAAAGACATGCAAAATGACAAAAAATAGATGCAAAACCATCACAAAGGGATGCAAAATGACTAAAAACAGATGCAAAACTATCAGAAAGACACAAAATGACTAAAAACGGATGCAAAACTATCACAAAGGGATGCAAAATGACTAAAAATAGATGCAAAACTATCAGAAAGACACACAAAATGACTAAAAATAGATGCAAAACTATCAGAAAGACATGCAAAATGACTAAAAATAGATGCAAAACCATCACAAAGGGATGCAAAATGACAAAAAGTAGATGTAAAATAATCACAAGGACATGCAAACTGACTAAAAATAGACTCTTTAGTTTGGGTGTTTATATGTAGAAAAGGTGGGGGCCTCTTACATGACTGTGCCCAGAGGCCTGTTGTCTCATAATCCTTCCATGCTCACTGCTCTTTCTTCCTTCATGTATACCAGTTTGTATGAGGGGGGAAAAAAAACATATTTTTTGTGCATATATATGGTTTATGCATGTGGCCCCTGGTGGTTGATCCATTGTATCAATGTACAGCTGTGTTTGATGGAGGACAACTTGCACACAGGCACAAATGCAGACACACGCACAGCCAAATGCATTAATGCGAGGATGTGTGCTGGCCTGGGGTAACGAGGAGGAAGAGAACAAGAACATAGACGGATCACATGCACATCAGCGACACCCTGATTAAACCCTCCTCAATTCAGAAAACACAAATTGAATATTTAAATATCCGGGGAATTTATGGACATTTTGTCAACTGCAGTGCAGCAGGTACCGGGAGCACATGCTATCTCAATGAAACAATTACATTTATATAAACAGGAATTAACATGAGATTTTGTACAGACATGCATGCATGCACCGCATGTGCATCGGGAAATGCTACAATAATGGTAAAAATAAAGTACTCTCGCTCTTGCTCTCCAATTACCATCGTTTAATTCTGCTCTTAAAAACATCCCTTTACTAATGACGAGTGATTATGACCTCTGTTGTCCATTCCGCATTCCACCTTCTGCCTCCAAGGTCGACGCGATTATATCACCCTGATTATGTCACGAACGATGATTCAGCTGAAATGCTTTGAGGCAGTGAAATCACAAAATGAATACACGCAGATGTCAAGATAACGGATCCAAATTCTTCTCCTGTAGCAGTTTTACAGGGGGATATGAAAATTAACTGGACCAAATAAAAATGCATAAAAGGAAATCAGTGTTGGAAATGGTGAAAATGCACTCTATAGCAACCGTAGGGGTTGACAGCCTGGCTTGTTTGTCATGCACACAGTTGTTTGACTATAATCATTGGCCCTCAGGTGCAGAAACATTTCAGCTACGCTGTGATTTGGCTTCTTTACACGGATCATCTGCATTTATGAAAAGCTCAGGGGCCTCATTTAGAAAACTGTGCGGAGGATTCACGTCAATAGTACGGACGGAAAACAGACAGTGCACGCGCACAAAAAACATTCTGATATAACAGGACGCATGCACGTCCCACACCGGTTTCCCTTTATGAATCACCATTAACAGAGTTGCCACACCTTCTTAAACATCACATCCAAGGACTTTTTAACCCTCTGAAAACAGGGGGGGCGTGGTTTACATGATCCTGTTTAATTCAATCTAAAATAAGAACCATAATAGCTGCAGACTTCATTCTTTTTGCTGCAGAAAGCTAAAAGGCTTCCGTCTTTCATGCGATTGCATTGTACGCTGTTGATGACACATCACGTGACGTGCGGCCCAAAACACGCGTGACGTGCGGCCCCGCCAGTGTATTGCCCCAAAATGGCCGCAGGAGATTGTTGTTTTCAGGATTCTGTTCAAATCAACCAAAAAATAAGACCCATGATAGCTGCAGACTTCATTCTTTTTGCTGCAGAAAGCTAAAAGGTTTTTGTCTTTTCACAATACGCGATTATCTGTTAATTTGTGATGTCACAACTATACTATATATAGGTAGAAAGTGCCGCTACAGTGCTGTTACAGTCATTCCCCGGCTGCAATGACGGTACAGAGAGCGCAGATGCGGAAGACCCAGAAGCCGACCAATCAGAGC
>JAOVVB010125920.1:0-12395 GCA_028570985.1 Heterobranchus longifilis | reverse complement strand
TGCCAATGACAGTATAATTATGATTGCATTAATGTAATGCATCATGCTGTGAGCTGAGAACTCCGGTGTGCAAAGTTAATAAAGTGCAGAGTTGACAGATGTGCAGAGTTTACAGATGTGCAATGGACATGTCGTGATATTGAGTGGAATATCACGACATGTCCATTTGAGTTTGATGTTTTGTTATAGTCAAACATTGCGTTGATTCCACACTGTATAAGTTTCACATTAATTATTTTAGCTCCAATCTTGGTGATTTACTCATAAAAATACTCGTTGGTTCAGGTTTTTGGTTCATGGTTAACTTGTAGGCTAGATGTCAAATGAGATGTACAAACAAATTCTTAGAAACAAGGGATTTGTTGCAGTTACCTCATAGAAATGCCACAAGAATGTTTCCTCGTGTGCAGCAAAGATGGATTGTGTCAAAGCTTATAGAGTAAGGCTTTGATTTGGGAAGGTTTAGACAGACAGCTGAGAAAATTCTCTCGGACATGAATTTGGCAGCGGGTATTGAAAGTCAATGACTGATGTTACTCACCTCATAATTGATCTGATCCAGCAGGTTCACGGTTGGTGCTTGTCACTGAGGGATTTGACATTGTTTGGCCAAATTAGGTTTCTTTTATGCAGGCCCAGAGGATATGTAAAAATCAACACACTGCCTTACACACAAAGAAATAAGGCAGGCTTTAGATAGAAAGAAATGAGGCAGCTATGCAGCAGTTACTGCTCAGGCAGTAAAGCCGAAAAAAAGATGAAAGCCAGATAGTTAACATCAGTGACATCACAGCAGAGGGGGGATTGCGTCAGCTTCTTCAAACAGTCCTAATAAATTACCAAAGGAGGGCTGACTGCCTATTCTCCTCAGAAAAGAGTGGGCTGCTGAGAAATTGTTGACATTGCGTTTGTAATCACAATCCTCCACTGTTTGGTCCCGAAAAGCCTTTCAGTTCAAGTCTGAGCATAGGCATAGATAAAAACATGAAAGTAGCAGAGGACTTTTCATTTCGACGAACTGCTAAAATGTGACTGATATATGCAACAATGACTCTGGCGAAAAGTAGGTGGTGGCAGTATGCAACCTCAAAAGCACTGGATGCAATCTTCTATAAAACGTAAAGAAGATGAAGCAGCTATGCATGGTTGAAGTAGAATGTACCATCATATTTGCAGCATAAATTGATGCAGAAAAGGCACAGATCTGTGTAGAAAAAATCACTAGAATGCAGGACACTCAAAATTTCCCCCAGAAAAAGCCCCCCAGACCCCTGTTTTCTGTGTCCCCCCAAATGTTGATTAAAAAAAACAACATATGCCTTAGAATTTGAGCAACTATAACTATAAAGCTTATCAGGGAGATTGAATGCTTTTCTCCCTGTTTTACCAGTCAAATTCAGAATCAGAAACTTCACGTGTGTTGTGTGTTATGTGTTATGTGACGTGGCTCAATTGATTCTTAGATAAGAGAGTTAGATGGGAAGTTTCCAGTCTTCTTGCTAAGCTAAGCTAAGCTAACCGTCTACTGCCTGTAGCCTCACAGTACATTTAACAGACAGATATGAGAGTGGTATTAATCTTGGTGTAACCAGAAAGCGAATACGCATATTTCCCAAAAGCTTGACCTATTCCTTTAAATTCTATAAAGTTGGTGAGCCATTGAGCAGCTTGCGAAGTGGCCGTGTATGAACCTATGCAACTCTGAGGAAATCATGTATTCAGTAATTTCTCAGCAAAACGCACAAACACAAAGGGACACCACTAGTGTCCCTACAGTACCTAAATTGACCCAGCGTTATCATTATTAATGTGCATCATTGTGCATATGTCCCAGTGCAGTAGACAAGACGAGAGAACAGCAAACTTTAGTTGACCTTCTTGTTGGAGTTTCTTCTCTTTCATCCTTATTTAACCAGGCAAACTTGGCTAAGAGCATATTCTTGTTTATAGCAATGGCCTAGGGGAGTAGTTGCAAGAATAGGGAGGGCTACACAGATAAACACTCACATTTGGGAAATGCCCGGTACAACTGCAGTCCACTGTTGGCCACCAAGTAGTTCCATTACAACAGGGGATGTTAAAATGATCATTTAATGCAATGGGTAAATGGCTGTTTATGATTATTTTTACACATTTACCTCTAGTCAACAGCTCCCTGAGCACATTGGTGCAATAGCTGCACTTCCCTTTCCCATATTTCAAACCCTTTTTTTCTTCCCCAGTGCGTTTAAAATGTGCCGGCTCACGTTTCGTCCCACTACACTGTGGTGTGGATGAGTATCCTTGGTCCTCTCATCGCCAGGACTGTGTAGACGTGATGTCCCCATCCCTGTTTGCTTTATTTTGACGTTTGACGCCGTGCGCTCATCCAATCCAATGAGCTGGCAGCTTCAACAGCAACGAGGGTAATTATTTACAGGAGGGATTGTAGAACCTGCTAAAAATATCCCTTTTCCCTTCCTACAAGAGCTCCCTCGAGCTTTGAGAACAAGACAGGAGGAAAGAGTAGGGAAGTACGGCTGTGAAGAGACTTAACTCATTCCATTCTTTTACATCCTGTTCTCCTCCTTTTAATGTCCAGAATTAACACAGATTAACTGACACGAGACTGTGTTAAAATGTGTAAGGTCTATTCAGAAACAAGATAATGCTTATCAACCGAAATTCTTAAATGATGATAGCTAAGCTGCATTATTTAAAAGAAGCTATAGATATTCTCTTGCTCATTGTAGATAAGCGTTCTCTTTGTTTGCCCTCCCTCACAGGAAGGTCAGAGTATCACGTCTGCGGCACAACAGCATCCTGCCGCTGATATAGCGACTTGTGTGTTTTGTTTAAAGACACTTGAATGAGGTGTATGTATCCACTGAATTGAATCTACCCGACAACCACAAATAGAACCAATTACAATGTTTGTTTACAATAACTTTGTTCCAGATAGAAAACCCCTGCACATGTACAATTTAGCAGCGCTTAGCAAACAGGGGCAAGTTATTTCAATGTGTATATATCTCATTCATCTAAAATGCATATTTGATGGTTTCATAATATCTCATTAATAACAAGACTTTCACTAACGTTTTACCTGTTGGGCTTGTTTACCCAGCAGTGACATCTCACTGCCGGTCGGACTGCTATTTTTGGGGAGATCTGGTTTATTAAAGATGCTAGCAAAGCAGCACAGAACATAAAATACTGTAAGCACATCGGAAACGTCAGACTACAGTGTTGAACTATATATCTTTAAATGTTACAGTTACGACTGAAAATGACAACAGAAATCAACAAGTGTGCAGATTTCACATACCTCCGCAATTCACAGAAGTGATTTTTTTTTTTTTTTTTTTTTTTAGTGCAACGTTTTTTCTTTTATCTTTTAATATTTGTGATTCAGTCTATAGAGTTGCGAAGTGGGTGGTGTTATTTTGGGGAATTCTGGTTTTAGAATTTTCTCCATAGGTAATCTTTTGTGATTGACAGTTAATTGACAGTGATAATCCTGCAAATAACTGCGTACATAGTTTATAGTATGACTAAAATAACTTGTTTGCTGCACTGTGATGAAACACCATTATATGCAAATTGAGTTTTAGCGTGCATACTCATTACTCTGGATGTGAAATGTGCACAGTGTGAAGATGTTGATGAGTGTACCGTCATGTCTCGCTGTTGTAGCTCTGTTTCCCGTCTGTGTTTCAGGAACATTAAATTAAAATGTTAGCAGAAGACTGTTCAGAACAGACGCAGAGTTGACCTTAACTCTGTCTGGCTAATAGTCCAAACATTTACGTGTGCAGGTTTGTCTAAATGCTATTATGGTTGAGGTCTGGTCGACATGTTGTTTTCCCTGCAGCTTGTTGAGGTACGCAAAAGTCTAGTTGCTGTCACATCTGTTACTCATCATCATTTAGTTCATAAAAGATACACAATAATGACATCTAAACTATGGGGCTCATACATTTAAGAGATTACTCACAACATTTGAATAAATGAAGTGGCCCTTGACTTTATCACATGAATGTATTTTAAGCACATTCTGATTTGCACAGCTCCTTCCACTTAGTCGTTTTTAGACTCTGCAGATTTAAATAATCCAGAATCATCTTGACTGAGGGGATTGGAAAAAAGAAATGTTCTCATATCTGCCTTGCTACTTAGACTGACTTCATTTTATGCTGCTGGTGTGGATTTTTTTCAGCGGCCTCAAAAACTAGTGACCCGTGGGATATTGTGCATATTGTCCAAAACGAAATGAGAAATATTGTTTAAGTATATCCGTTATTTGCAAGTGCAGATGTTGACTTGTCTCCCCCTGACAGGCCCCAATAATAGCTATTACAGATATAATATATTTTCAAAATTGTGGAAAACTAACTGCTAATTAAAAATGGCATTAGTATGCATGCTAATCGAACATAAGCATCTGGTGCAGTCTTTTGGCGAAGCAACTTGAGGGAGAGATTCCGTTCTGTTGCATAACTGTTTTTATGTTCTTGAAAGTGGAGCTGAATATAAAGTGAAGATTAGGTTGATTGAGAGGTTTTTTGCATTTAGGGAAGAGTGAGATAATTAGGTATTTTTTTTTAAAGATTGAGTAGTCTACACACTGGATTTTGTGTGGGCCCATACACTCAGTTTTAGGGCCTGAGGTGCTGTGGAATTCACATTTCTGCTTAACATGTTTCTGAAATATACTGTATAGCAGGGCTATTCAATTAAATTGTTCAAACTTTCACAAAGCTAAGGGCCCGGGGGCCAGATATTTGAGGTATTCTCATCATGTATGTACACTTGACACAACGCGCCACCACATTTTCCATCATAATTAGGGATGGGTATCATAAGGATTTTATCACTGCTACTACTACTCTTATCAATACTCAATGTTGGTTTCATTTTTTTTCTATTGATGTTGTTTTTCATTACTAAATAATTGCTTTTAAAAAAAACAACATTATTTACAAAGATCATACATTCAGAGCAGGATTCAAATTGAATATTTTCAATGTTGTTTCTGGAGCAGCAACAGTAATGTTTACAACAGCGAGCCACTGCAGCTTCATTCCAGTGAAGTTTCTAAAGAATGAAGAACACAGAGATCATCCTGTCCTCCTCTCTGTGCTGATGTGATTCACTACCTGCAGGTACTGCTGCTCGAGAGGAGAGGCTGCTGTCTCACAGCCAGCAGCTTTACAGACAGCTTTCAATTAGCTATTTTTCACTGTTTTTTTTTTTGGTTTATTTATATGTAAACAGTACTGATCAGGTTCATACATGGCCACATTGCAAGCTGCTCAATGGCTCACCAACTTTATATAAATTAAAACTTTCTTTTGGTCAAGGTTTTGGGAAATACGCATATTCACTTTCTGGTGGACAGTTACACCAAGATCAATACCACTCTCATATCTGTCTGTTAAATGTACTGTAAGGCTACAGGCAGTAGCCAGTTAGCTTAGCTTATCAAAAAGACTGGAAACTTCCCATCTAACTCTCTTATATGAATAGAACTAATAGAGGAAACATTGAGTTGTATGAGAACAATTTATATAATGTGGATCAGTTATGTCATGGCCAATACCTGATCAGCTTATTAGGGTCGGTATCAGAGCAGATCTGTCTTATTTGATTGCTATATTCCCAATAAAAACACAATTGCCATGCATTTTCAATTATGTGTTTCTGTGTTTTCCCCTGTAATGCGGGGAAAACGAAGATGCATGTTTAATTGTTACGTCCTCCATATGGTATTTTGTTTATCCGTTTCTCTCTGCCAATGAGACTTCTGCCACCACCCTTACACAATGTAGAGGAAGGACAAAAAAAAAAAAACCTCTGTGTCAAGACACATTATCTCAGTCACTGCAGATAATCCACAGACCTTGCTGTCCACAGTTTCATTGAGAAAAACCGTGATGGTACTTTAGTAGAAAATAGTTCTCAACAGTTCTTGGGTGAAGTGACCTTTCAGTATGGTGCTATTATGTAAATTATAGCACTTATGTCAAATATCACAGTTTATATGTGAAGCTCAGTCATCAGCAATCAGAAAATAATGTACATCATGCTCACATACTATGTGACTGCACTGAGTGCAGTGTGCTACTGTTTAGGATTGTAAGTGTTTCTGCTCTCCACCTGTACCACGCCTGCATGTTGAGTGTGCACAAGTTGCACATCATGTGAAAACTAGCCCCTTGTTTATGTTCAGTTACTTTGGCAATAATAAACAATATCCATGACTCCCAAGCTAATCATAATGTCTGGCAGTTAGCATATGAAGTAATTACCAACTGCACTTGATTTATTACGTAATGCTCTCACAGAAAAGACATATAAATATCCATCTTAGTCACTTGGAACTGTATTGATCCAGGTGGTTTGACTCAGCTGTGTGTGTTATTGGACTCTATTGGATTTCAGCGCAATCAATCAAATTTCCGACACCTCCTCTGTCACCTTGAAATCTGTCTTGACAATAAAAAAGTGTCTGCTCTTTTTCACTCAATCATGTCTCTCCCTGCATGCCAGCGGGGTGTCAGTCTTTGGATTTTAATGGTAATTGCTCACAGATGGCATATGCTGTATCAGTAAACAGGAAATAAGGGTAGAATTTAGACAGGAAGTAAGGGAGACAGAAAATTTAGGTCAGTGCTTCTAACTGGTAAACAAACCAGAAAAAAAGAAAAAGAAAAAAAAAAAAACTTTCTGTTTCAGTTCTCGCAAAACAAACTTGTTTCAACAGTTTTTGAGGTGAGCTAAAATAACTTGATTCAGCAAAATACTTGTGTTTTTTTTTTTCTGTAAACGACTATTTTAAACTGAACTAATTAGGCATAGAGACACATTAACATTTTTGAGAGCTCTTCATTTACTGAAACCTAGAGGCTGCTTACAGTTAATCACTGCTTGAAATCAAACTAGGAATTTTTGATTACATTAATGACAGGCAATGGCGTAGCTCTCAATTTAGCAAGCAATTATTGCAGTGCAGATCATATGTAATTAGATTTTTCTTTATACATAATGTCAGAAAAAAAAGCTGCTGTCCCAGCTAACAAAGATTTAAAGAATAACTAGAAGAGTGCAGATCTCCAACGGGTGTGTCTCCCTCTCCCCTCCCAAACAGAGTTGAATCTCTGTCCCTCCTGGTATGCATACATGCTTGGCATCAGTACTCAGGCTTCTGTCCCCCTTTAGTTTTAGTGCGATTGTGTTTTGGTGTAACATCACGGGCTGGATTCAAACCTGTGCTACGGCAGTAAGGACTCACGCACGCTCTACCAGGTGAGGTACGAGGGCACCTGGCTTTTTGCTGTATAATTGAAGCAGTTGTTGATCACTTGCGGCCCCTACCGGCCGGTTAAGAGGAGTGAGGAGTGAGGAGTCAGCAGTCAGTGACATATGAAACAGACAATAAAATAGGTTTTTCAGAAATTGTGAAGCACCGCAACCACAAGAGGTCCTCGAACATACAGTCATGAATGTGCACAATAAATATTAGTCTGATGCGTCTGGTAGTATGCAAGATTAATCTGCGGGTATAGGCAGAAATAATAACACATGGATCTAACAATTAAGCTTGGAAGATGACAAACAGTCTTTTCAAAGATTATTCATTGAAACCAAGCAAAGGGTAATACAATACATGCACCGATAAAACGGTCACGAGAGTGAAAAAAAAATAACTGACCAAATTAGGGTTTCATGTTGAATTATTGTGCTGGAACAATTAGTCAATTAATTCGATCAACTAAATATATCTACACTGCCTGTGTGCAACATCTGGATTAATTAGAAGGAGATGGGCAACCTTAACAAGCTGCAAAAAACAAATAAAAGAAAAATTAACATACGTCTGAGGTGGAGCCTGAATGGGCCCGAAAAATATCCAAACAGTCATGATGTACGATCGACTGTCTAGAAGAGTACTGAGTTGGGAGGAGAGCAGGGTGACACCCTGGGCAGGTTGTCACTCCATCACTGGTGTAATACAGAACTACAGATACTCACATCCATAACTTTAGGCAATTTTAAGTCTCCAAACCACCTGACCTGCCTGTCTGGTGGAAAAAGTGGATGTGCACACAGACTGTGGCTGTGGTTAAAACATGCTTTCTCTGCAGTGACAGTTGCACTTTCTGTTTTTTTTTTTTTTTTCATTCCTAATTGGCGAGTTTCAGTTTATTTATGGAAGGTAATTACTCAATTATACATGCAAACACATTTACTAAATGCACAAACATAACATGGTCGTGTGCACACATGGTAATGTAATGTTTTTGCTTTTATTTTATTTTTTAAATTCTCTTCCTGCTCAATAGAAGCAATGACTGACCAAACATGAAAACGCTTTGCTTGCCCGGCTGCATCACAAGACTCATCTGTAACAAACCACTTGAGAAAAACTATCGAAAGTAGTTGGGTAAAATGCTACTGTACCTATCACTGTCTGATGAATGGTGGCTCCTTGTGTGCAGCTGAATTTCCAATTACTTTTCTGTGGCTTCTCCAGTCGGTTTGGTAGCCGTATACAGCTTTTGAAGGACAGAGAGGTGAATGCAAAACAGCCTCTGTGATTTTCGGCAGCCTGTTCCCTCCAGCCTTTGATGTATGAAGCCCCGTGTGAGCCCACGGCTGCAATATGTATGGGTTGTTTTCCTCACACCTTTTTGTTTGTGCTTGTTGTAATATTAGGTATTGTCAAACAGGAACAGACCAGGAAGTCAGGGCAGGTTTGAAACACTCATTGTCAGCTTCAGTCAAGCAAACCCCCTTGGCAGCGGTGTGATGTGAATGCGCTTAATGCGACTACCTGCTGCAGAATTCACGACTCCATTTTTTGGAAATCCATCAGGTGTTTAGAAGTCCGTGGAAAACTCGGAGAAATGCATCACCGAGTCCTGTTAGCACTAAAATGTGCACAAGGTCTTCTTATGATTCCTCGCTGGTCTCTGGCTAAATAATTGAAGCCTCATTTGAGCAGTGGTGAATTGAGGATAAGGGTGTTTTGGCAAACCGCTGCTGTATCAAAGGAGAAAGCTGCTCTTGGTCTTTCCCTGTGAAACTCTCTCGCTCTGCCTGACAGTTGGCCTCTCGGTCACTATTTACAGTCTTATATTTACTTGTGATGCCTTGAAGTCAACAAGCCTCTGCAGATAAATATTTATCCCAAATGACGAGGAAGATTAATACTGATAACTCAAGAGCTGCTCAAAGCTTTATATTCTACTTATTTGTTCAGCTGGTGAAGCAGCAGTCAGTGGCTGCTGTATTTCTCAATGCCACTATTTTTATTCACTTAGACTGTGAAACAAAACAAATGATGCCAGTGGATTTTAGAATAAAAGGCATAACAAAAATAACTGCATTTTTTATTCAAAGTAATACGTTGAATCATGTTTTCTTCTGAAAATCCAGGGTCGTTTCTACAGTAGCATTTAGTTTTTTGTTGTTTGGGGGCCACTATTTTGTAAGACTATCCAAGGTGGTCCGGGGGCATGCATTTTAACAATTAAATGCATAAATCGGATGCAATTTAAAAGCAAAAGATTCTAGATCTGTGAAGAACTCTTAACATCCATCCCAGCAATTTAAACCTACAGAAAATTATAATAAAAGCGAAACACTGGGGCTCCCCTACATCAAGAAACTCCTGAAAACCGAATCTGCATTATAACATCTCCTACATGTGCATAAATTTGACGGATACTGCATATTCCTTAAAATGATTATTTTGTTGTTTAGGAATCTAGGGAAAACAAAGGCATCCGCACACTCAAGCCTGTGCAAATTTGACCTTTAATAAATGGTCTCTGACTGAAAGCTTGCTGCTCAATTAAATAAGACATTTGCACAGACTTGAGTGTGGAAAAAAAAAAGAAAGAAAAATACATCGATTACTGGAATAATATTACGCACTCGCAACACAAACTTGAAACCTATTTGGCCCTAAACAGACAGTATACTGTGGCAGACTACCTCACCACGATGTACAGACTGAGTGAGCACAGTCTGGCAGTAGAGACGGGCAGACACAGACAGAGCTGGCTGCCCAGAGAGGACAGACTGTGCTGTCATTGTGATGAGGGAGCTGTAGAGACTGAACTACACTTCCTCACACAATGTCAGAACTATGGAAATATTGGGGAGGAATTCTTTCCAAAATTTGAAAAGAGTTGCCCAGATTTTCATAGTTTGACAGAAAGGGAGAAATTACCCCTCATTCTGGGGGAAAATAAAGAATGTGCAGTGTAGAAGAAAGAGTAGAAGAAAAGAGATGACACATTCAGATGCGTACCTTTTTTTTTCTTGAGCATTCACACAGAATATTGATAATTTTGAGGATAATATATAGGAGAATACCAACAATGACTTCTGGAGTTTGACAGGCTAACAAATAAATGATTCTCTAAAATATATACATAATTACATGTGCACTTCCCCTGAGCCTGTGACAGACTTTGAGAGGTGTTTGGTGACATCTGGTGGTGATGTTGTGCTATTGGCTCCCATTTCATGCGTCAGAGCATGGAAGAGATATAAACTGGGGATCTATGTGGAACTATAAGCTCAATGCACTGCAACATATGTAAACATGTGCAAATATACCAAACACAAGCAAATGAGGAAAACATCAAGCAACCAATCAAACCAACATATAAAGAGTCCCTAAGGGGACATGGGAGAGAAAAAAAAAAAAGATGAGTAAAAAAGATTCATATGTTTGCGTTCTCTCACAATACTTTTTCAGATCGGGAAAAAAAATCAATGTCGGGTGAGTTTGGCTCCATGGAAACAACCACAACAATTTAGCGCACACACCCATGGGAGAGGTTCATAGAATTTTATTTTGAGATCGGCTCTGTAATGCCGCCACCTCAAATGAGGTTGTAAGAAAACTTTAGGCATGTTGAAGAACCAGGTGGATGAGTAGGAGTAATTAAAAAAACATGGCATTTATTAACAAAAAGTTTACTTCAACAAAGGGTGAAAATATAACCCAGGAATTTCAATGAAACTAAAATAAACTTAAGCAAAAGCAAATTAAAACTGCAGCCTCACAGCACGCTGCCAACTCCTCTTCAAACACTTTAAATGTTCAGCCTCAGCTAACTGGGACCTACCACCCCAGGCAAGTACAGGGAGAGCTAAACTGGGCAGTCATCGAAAACACAGAGAACAAGTAGCCTATACAAATAATACAAGATCTTTAAGTTACTGCGGACATTAAAATTCACATATGGGCAAATATTATAGAAATGTAATTTACTATCTTATCCGTCTTTCTACATTTTAGCAGTGCTGAGCCCCTCCCTGCTGAAAGGACATAATTAGGCAAACCTGTCTGCACTTCCTTGACTGAGCTGCTGATCTATCCAACATCCCAACTAAACAGGCTTGTGTCATACATACATTAATAATGTATCAAATACACTGAAACATAAGACTGGAATTAACAGTTAAACAGACACAAAACACTGTTAATGTTTGGAAAAAGGGCTTAGTGAAAAAGAAGAAAGACAACTTTTTCCACATATAAAGAATTTAAATTATGAAGATGAACATTAAGTTTTGTATGCTCTTGTACCATTTTGGGAAATTTTGGGGTGTTTTGATAATCTGAGATCATATTCAGAGAGTAACCCTTTTCCGTTGAATTTACTGAAAGAGCCACTCCTGTGAATATCAAGTTTTTAACCATGTTAACGTGTCCATATGGTGTATATGAATCAGTGGGTGCCCCACACACAGCCGTGCTTCTCATCCAGGCTGCAGCCAGAGCAGGAGCAATGCAATATAAAGGAACAAAGTAATCCAGTGCACACCAGCAGTATTCAGATCGACTTTCTTGTTTTAATGCAGGTAAAATGGAGCGAACAACGTGTTTTTGCATTGTGGCTTCCTCAGCTTTGCTCTTCATCTGATTGGCAGCAGGTGCTTAAAACAGCTCTCTGTGCCAACAGGTGGAAACAATCACTGATCATGTGACTGCACAAATTACAGATGACCTGACAACATATCACACTGTCAGTCTACACATTATTTACAGCGTTTGATGAAACAAACCAGATAATGACATCCACTCATCAATCTACACATTATTTACAGTATCAAATCAAATATGTACAAAGTCAAACTGTAAAGACATTAAAGGTCTTGCACTACATTGAATGCAAGTCCTCACTGATGGCAGATGGCTAAGGTAGCTCTCCTCTCCCTATATGTGATATAACCTGCAGATATAAGGAGAGGTATGTTAGTACATCATAAAGATGGGCTCAGATCAAGTGTTTCATTTAGACCTCTACAGTGTTTAGGGTGTGTATCCAGTAGGCTTCCCTCCTCAGTAATTGGTGAATAATGTTTCCACCTCTTGGGTTCGGCAAAACTTT
>JAOVVB010125909.1:0-12395 GCA_028570985.1 Heterobranchus longifilis | reverse complement strand
GTAATGCTGCCTTCAAATGCAACTCAGGAACTCGTATTTACGACATGGAGAGTTGTGTAACTATACACGACTCGTGAAGTCGTATTTATGACACGGAGAGTTGTGTAATTATACACAACTCGAGAACTCTGAGCTTTCAGAAAGTTTCCACTCGCGAGGTCATGAATACGACATGAGGGGGCATTCATGGACTCTTCTCGTGACCACGGTAAACGCGACCCCGTTAGAAGGAAGCATCAGACTGGTCATGTCAAGTGACGAATGTTTCGTGGTAGAGTAATGACTTTATTTGTCAGCATTTAGCTATACATTAGCTATAGATTTAGGTTACTTTGTGCCGTGGTGTTTTATTTAAGAATTCTGCTCTGAACATACTGTGTTCTCAGACTCGTCATCTCACATTGTGAAAACTCTCTGCCTTATATTTTTCTACTATTTGAATGTGTCGTTGGTGTATTTGACTGAAATATATTCTGACCTTTCAAAAGCACACCTAATACCTTATGTAACAACATCATCCGTGCTCTTTCTTTCTGTACTCCTCTGAGAGCTAACCTAATAAATCTACATTATTCACATTCTGCGGCAGAACTTATCTTGATCAACACTGCTTGTCCTTAAAAAGCTAATGTTGTGTTTGTCCTTAAAAGTTCATACCCTTTCATCACATTTTAAAGTTTACATTAGTCTCTCATTTTATGCTAAATGAGTGTCTCATTTTTACAAGAATAATATTAATAACCACATTTGAAAAGAGCATGGACTTAAAATTGTTGGACATCACCACACATACATAGCTTTGATCTCCTATTTTTATTATTTTAACTTTGAAATCTATCTTGTCTTCTTTTATTCTTGCTTTGTCTAGTTTCTTTAATCTAGTTTTTTATCTCACTCTGTTTTACTACTAATACTCTTATAACTTTTAAATCTATTTTATTACGTTCTTAACTTTTTTATTGTCTTCCGTGCATTGGTCTCTAGTTTTATTTCATTTATTTATTTTTGCATGGTCTTTATTATGGTTTTACGGTCTATAATTTTGTCTTATCTGTTTGTCAATCATCTGTGAAGCACTTTGAACTGAACTGTATGAAAGGTGCTATAGAAATAAAATGTGATTGATTGATTGATTGATTCTGTCTGTCCTCTCTGCAGCGTTCGGGCAGAGATCCGCGGGGCTCAGATAACCTGTCGGCCAAGTCATCGGACAGTGATGTAAGCGACGTGTCCGCTGTGTCGAGAACCAGTAGTGCCTCTCGGTTCAGCAGCACGAGCTACATGTCTGTCCAATCAGAAAGGCCGCAAGGAAACCGCAAAATCCGGTAGGCTGATGTCCACACTGGGGGACAGTGAACTTTGTCTTTCTCTTTAAACTCATCGAGCTGTTATCAGGAATGGACAAATCCCCCTCAGCTGTGACCTTGTCTTTCCATATTTGTTGCCAAGTCCAGACGTTTTCAGCTTTGAAATGGTTTGCACCTGGTTAAACTTATAAAGGAAAATGCACCGCCTAGCACCGTGTGTCATTTTCTCTCTGTGACGAGTTCAGGTTTGGCTCCGTTTTAGAAAAAATCTGGAACCAAATGGTTGAACTCTGCTCATTCAGGCTGTGGGGGAAGTGTGTCCATATCTGGCAACAAACACATTGCATCTCTTCAGGTGTTCTCTCATATCAAAGCAACACAAAACATCATTTGCATGGTGCTTTGCTGTCAGTTTCTGTTTTCTGTTATTTTCAATCAGTCTGCTTTTGATCTTGGCTGCACTCTCTCTCTCTCTCTCTCTCTCTCTCTCTCTCTATCTCTCTCTCTCTCTCTGTGTGTTTGTCTTTCTTTCTCTTGTTGTTGACAATATTCTTGCTTTGTTTGGTTTTCTTTCTGCTCTGCATGTGCTGCTCTCGTGCTTCTGTCTCCGTCTTCAGCCAGTTGCGATCAAGGAGCCAGTCTCGGGAGGGGGATGAGCAGTTAGGAGAAGTGCTAGAGGAGGAGGAGGCGGGCGGGGGAGGAGGAGTGGAAGGGAGAAGGGCGAGTAAAGAGGGGATATCGCAGGGAGGGAGGCAGGGGTCAGGGGAGAAGGTAGACACAGACAAGGAGCATCAGGAGGATTTGTTGGAGAAAGAAGAGGACGTGCACCACAGGAGTATCTCAGAGACTGACCTCAGGTAACACATGTGGCAGCCTCTAACTGTAGACTCCTACTAACAATCGTGAGACCTGTAGTTCCCAGTGGCCCACTGACCAGGGTACCCGCGGGGTCTTAAACATATTTAAAAAGCATTGATATTCTCACAATATGGCCTTAAAAGTATTCAATTTTGTTTACAAATTGTCCTTTTGTAGGATTAAATAAATAAGTTTAAAAAAGCACGTACATCCAAACGATAAACACGAGGTTCGAGACAGAAGAACATCAAAGTCTGCACACTAGATAATTCTCCCATGAACATGTATTTATTTAATTACCACAATGGTGATGTTTTGAGCATTGATGCTCTTCTTCAGTGTGCAGATTCTATTTCTCTGTCTTTTAAATAAATACCGTCACGTCATAAATAACTGTCAAATGTATCCAATATTTTGTGTGTGTGCAACATTAAAATGTACTCTGTTAGGTGTGACTTGGATGTTATACGACAGTTAGGGGTGTGGGGGGGGGATCGATTGTTAGATTAGATTGAAAGATTATGTCTTAACGTAGAAAAGTCAATAATCACACATTTGTTTCTATTATATCCTTCATACTTTTGCCAGTATGGCCATGCAGCTGGCATTAAATTCCATGTAAGCAGTATTAAATAGGTCTTAAAAAGTCTTAACTTTAACTTGCAGAACCCCGGGGGTACCCTGACTGACTTTTGCACGTTTATATGACGATGTACAAAGCAGTGTGGTGACTATCCTCCACCCTTTAAGGGCTGTCCACACCAAGAACTATAATGATAATAACTATAACCATAACAATATGAGCATCCACACTGATGAACGATAACGTTCTGTAAACAGAGGCGCCAAGCCCACGCTGCACGCTCCAGCTGTGTCAGAGCCATGTCCCTCGTCTTCTGCATTATTGTGTTTCCTAAATGTCATCAACTAGCTGACATACGAGAGGTCGTCAGAAACAGCAGATATGACAGTTATAAAGCACTTGATTTAGCTTTTATTTGTCATTATTCTTATTAATAAGAATATCAATAATAAGAATAAGAAAACAGTTGAAAAGTAGCCGCTGCTGGCCGTGATGTGCGTCTTTCAGCACCACAGAGAAGGAGAGAGAGAGATGCGTTGATTTCACTAATTACACTTTATTTATTATTATATAGTTTGAAGGTGACGCCTGTAAATTCAGATGGATTTTGATTGGTTGTCAGGGTTTCTATCGTTCATCGCATCACTCTGAAAGTGATCCAACAATATGGCTCATAACTGTCATTGTCCTATAGTTGTGTTGTGGACTCCGCCATCCACTTGAGTTTTTAAAACGATATATTTATAGATATCGTTATAGTTATGGTCCTTGGTATGGACAGCCCTTTAATCTTGATAACTGTGGCCCTATTAACCCTTACCAATACTAAAGTAGAGTAGCATTCCTACTCTGTACTCATCAGCTGTAGTGACTTTGGTAACCCATGCAACCTGTTGGCACTAAAGTAGCAGATAAGAAACAGCAAGCATTCAAGATTAAGAAGAAACAGGTTATGTAGCCTTCAGACTCAGATTCATTAGCTGAGATTTGAAGATATCTTCTGCAGGAGTCTAGTTCAGAGAACTGAAGGTCCATGAACAGGACATATGTACTGTATGACATGTATGTGTAGATAGGAGCTGTGGTTAGGAGGGAAAGTAAGAGGGATGATGAGATGAAGGAAGGTGTGTTAGCATGAGATCAACGATGTACTATAGGAAGGAATATGGAATTGCATCCGCTATTCACCCCGTGATGGAAGACATGAAATTTGATACTAATTATTGCACACATAAATAGGATCTTTGTCCTCAGCCCATTTCCAAATTAACATATCTACAGTGTGTCTTTATACAAACAACGTCCTGGTTACTCACACTAATCCACAGACCTCACAGTCAACACACTGTTTTCCAACTTTGGTCTAAAACAATGTAAACTATTGACATTGAAGGTATAATATGTAATATTTCTGCATTAAAATGTCTAAAAACAACTAGACTTATATTATATAGTTTGTTGAGTTGTTGTGTACTTACATTGTCCCAAATGTTTCCAGCAATCTTTGAACCCAGGGAAATTCTGTATTTTGTATTTGAGGTATCGGTGCCTTTAAGGTAAACGGTCGCCAGTGGCATCGTATCCTCTTTACCCCTCTAGTTGCTCTAACTTACTTCTGGGGAAACAAAGGAAACATCAGATGATGCGTCATTGTACATATTGTACGTTTCAGGTCTGTGGATTTTACTGCCTAGCCAGGACATTGCCTCTGGAAAGATATGGTGCCATTTTTTTTAATGAAATGAGAAATACAATACAGTACAATGGAGGTGGATCAAAATTCCATTCACCTCCATTGTCTTGGGGTGGAGACAGAAATCTCAGAGATGAATAACCTCTGTGAAATGTGAAGACAACTAAACCCACATGTCTGTATGACAAGATACCACCAGGTGTAATTAGGAGAAAATTAAATATTCCTTTAAATATATCTACTATATTATATTATATATCTACTACTATCTATTCTATCTATCTATATTGTGGGGTGTGATACTTTAATCACACAAAGAATACTTTACACTTTACAACTAAAACGTGCACAGTTTGCGTGCAGATTGCGGTGAGTTTGTCAAAGACACACTACACAACAGTAACGATGCTTTCTCTAATGATCCTCTTGTTGCCAAGCATCTGTCTCATTTCACTATGGTTACCTTTGCCATATGTGCCACTCTGAAGAGTTGATTTAGTTTAGAGATTTTAATTACGTTTGTATATTTCACCATGTAGCATGAAAAAATATGCTTGTATTTCATTGTAATCAATCACACATACATGACTAGATGCATGTATGGAAATATTCACTCTTTAAGTTGATGCATGCATCAAAGTGTGGTTTTAACATGTTAAGACTATATTTAACATGGCACTATTTTATTGTGGCCACAAGAGAGAAATGTTTCATTTCTGAAGAGTGCAGAGTACTCAGATCTTTTAGCAATAACAGTGTATAAATACTCTGTTACAAGTACAAGTCCTGCATTCAAAACCTTACTTAAGTTAGAGTACAACAAGTAAAAGTACTCATTATGCAGAATGACCCATTTCAGAATAATATATATTACTGGATTATGATTATTGATGCACTAATGTGTTAATCACTTTAATGCTGCAGCAGGTACATTTCATTTGAATTACTTTATATACTGCTGTGTAGATTAATTAGAACTAATATATTATAATCTATTAGTTGATTTATATTTTTATTAATAAATTGAACCTGCAAAGTAACTAATGTTGTCAAATAAATGTTAATGGAAATACTCAAGTAAAGTACAAGTACTTTAAAATTGCACTTAAGTACAGTACTTGATTGAATGTACTTAGTTACTTTCCACCACTGAGGGCAGGACGAGCAGGTGTGAAAAGTATGTCAAGAGCAAATTCAAGAACAAATTTGAAATCCCACAGCGGGATAAAAGCTTTGCTTACACTGCTAATAAGATGTCTCACTATCACAGCAGGGTCCAGTGCTCCGTGCCCACAGTAGTACTGCTCAGTCTGCTTGGACTTGAGAGAAAACAAATTAAGATAAAAGCTATACCCTCTTATGTGTGATTAACACTGCACCTGTGTGTGTATAGACTGATTAAGAAAATGCCCATATCAGAAATGAGAGCAGACAAAGGTGTACAGGTGCCTACAGTACCTACATAGTGCATTTTTAGATATACAAGTCCTGAGACAGTGCAGTGTTTATGGAGGCTGCAGTCTGCGTTGCTTTACTGTTTGTCTGTGTTGCTCAGTGCTGGGATGTTGCGTCAGTGTTTTGTCTGTCTGTCTGTGTTTTCCACATGCTTTCTGAGTCCTGCAGTGTCGCTCTGCACCTGCAACTTGCCAACCCAAACCTCCCACATTCCTCCAGCTACTCCTCGACATGCCATGATCATTTCTTTCTCTCTGTGTAGTACCACAACCCTCATACCTACTGTCAGTACGCAATCAGTTCACTTTCAGTAAAGTCACTGGAAACTATAATTCATGTGATTAAAATCCTGCCTTAGCAAATTCATTCTGAAGATACATTTAAATTCAGTTACAATATTCCAATTTCAATTTCCTTGACTGAAAGTGAGCTGCTTTTAACATGCTCACAACTCTTATCTGTGTGATCAACCCCACTGCCTTCATGACAGCTACAGTATAATCTACAACATAACATATTGACTTCTTCACATCGCACTCTGCTTTTCTGGGACACATGAGACGAGATATACAAGGATAACAGAAAAACATTCTCTTCTATTACTCATTCAGGTTTGTTGACTTACATAAACTGACGTTAACACACAACTCAAAGGTATTTACACAGTAATAATAGCTGAATGCCATTATTTTACCAAACAATACAATAATAATAAATATGTTGAGTTGTGAAACAAGTGGTTGCTAAGCAGCAGTAAATGCTAATATTAAAAGTTAATTAAAAGTTGGGATATTTCACCATCCAATCAGAACACACGTTATTAAGTCTGAGCACCTATTTTTGGTGCTCGTACTTTATGATTAGTTTGTGTGATGTGTGTCACATTGTGTCAAGAAATTACAAGAAACATGCACTGTTTACACTGTTGAGGCGGCACAGAAGAATACAATATAATATGCACTCATATCATTATTATCAACTCAGTGATTTTCTAACTCTGCCACCCAAGTCATTCCTCAAATTTAAAAGGAAATATAAATTAGTTGAATAAATGAATCCAGCCATTTTCTTCAATGAAACATTGTATGACATATCAACGATATTGGAGCTGAAACAATTAGTTGACTAATTCATTAGTCAATCAACAGAAAATTAATCAACAGCTATTTTAATTATAGATTAGAGTCATTTTCCAAACATTCCAAACATTTGCTAGCAAACGGAGTATCTTCGGGTTTTAGAATCTGCAGATTAATTGATAATCAAAACAATTGTTAGTTGCAGCCCTAAAGGAGGTTTGCAAACTTTTCAAAGAACCCTCTCAAGTCCCGGAGCTCTCTCCATCCAGTGAATGCCCGTCCGACGTTCACTCTTTACTCTCCCAAACAGTTTCTAATGACTGCCAATAGTCTATAGCCATTACATTATGCAATCAGCATTTATTTCATCATGATAAATTAAAGCAAATGACTTGTCTATTGCCACTTTAAAGTAAGAGTAGTTTCTACTCTTGACTTATCTTGACTCTTATCTGTTGACTGTTAAACTAAATACTATACTGGTCAGAAAAAAACTGCTGTAATTACAAACAAATGCCAATCTTGAAACCTGCCACATGATGAAAGTGTAACACTGGGTATCAAAGCCAGATTGCAGTTCGATAAAACAGGATGTGATCCCTAATGGAGAAGAGAGGTAGATTTCAGTTTTTCAACGTAATAAGCGGAGCAGTGTGATGCGTTCTGTATGCACTAGGATAAGAGATTGTATTTTCCATGTGTTGTTATATAAGCTCTGCCACTGACGACTCACATCAGTCTGTACAATGAACTGAAACAGTAAATAGAGGACTTAGCCTCAAGGTCGATAATGTAAATACAGAAAAATAATCAATTCTGTGTGTAGAGATCATTGGAGGAGTCAGGAAGTTGCTACCTGCCTCAAGTGATAAGAGGTTCATTCACTGCTCTGCTTATCTATGAAAGCAACATCGCTACTAGCTACATTTACTTCTGACTCATCTCCTATGTATTGAGGTCACAGTGTAAATATACATCTGCTACACATTAAACAGGTCTGTTCACATCAGCTGGGTGTGTGAACACCATGATAGCCATATGTGTTTTTACACACGCCGCTCTAAGCTGATGTTGTGTCCAGCCGTCTGCAGGATGTAAGTAGCTTTCCATCAGCACTTTTAAATCCCACATCACCTCTACTCCTCCATGTCTCTTTCATCCAATATTGTTGCCTAGGTAATGGCTCATTCATGTGAGGGAGAGTAAAGACTGGTGTTTTGAAGGACAGGGGCTGATCATTGCTAAACAGAAGGAGGGGATGTTTACTTCAGCAGCAGCTTGTCTTACCTCTACGGCTGATGATCACATTTCAGTATGAGCTTTAGACTTTAATTAATCACTTCACTCTGACAAAAAAACTTTGCAGTTGTGTTGACTGCCATGCACGCATGCTAACGCTCTGACCGGGGGCACAGTTACCATGGTAACACGCTTTTCTTCCTCACCTGATAAAGAAGCAGCGATCGTCTCTGTGAAAGATGAGGGGATGCGTATGGGAGGACGGGATGCACCTTGAATGACTTTACAACATACAGCATTCATGATGCAGCTGTCAAAACACTATATCAGTTTCTTGGATAAATGAAATGCCCCTTTAAGATTTTAATTAAAACATATAAGTGAATGCTGCTTTCATATATTGGGGTTGACAGCAACATTTCTCGTATGTTAACATTATGGGACCATGTTTAAAGTGCACTGCATTATTTTGTAGTAGGCTAGTGCAGCTTCTTTGGGCTGATATAAATCCCGTTTTTATTTGAAGATAAACTTAAAAAATCAAACCACACTTGATGTACTGTTTACTGATGACTTTTAATGGTCATTCTTTGGCTTGTGCTGATCACCAAGTGAAAGAGGTTATTTTTTATCTGGGGGTGTTATTGTTATCTTACATTTAAAGACAGCATGGTGTCAACACTTTCCGGGTTCTGTTTTGCCCTGGGAACATCTTGGCCTAGATGGAAATGCATGGTGAGCAATCTGCATGATGAGGAACACTATGTTCTTTGGGCGATGTTGAAAATCAGAATTCCCCAGAGAGTCCCAGTTTTCCAAGCAGGCACATTTACACAGAGACCGGCCTGAGTGCCAAGACCTGCAGAGGTACACACACAGGAATGAGAGCAACTGTGAGTAGATGCTGGTGCACAGTTATGTTGATCAAAAAATCAGTATAACCATGTTCCATGTTTGATAAGTAAAATGTATCTCTTTAGATAATTAACATGCCCATTTAAACCACGATAACATACCCAGTGAAACCATTAAGAAACCAGACACATATTTTAGTCTGTTTAAGCCAATTTAAGAATTTGTACATTAAAATCAGAAGAATGTGTCTGTTTACATCAGATGTTAGTCCATTTAGGCAAATTAAATACAGTATGTTGAGTAATATCAATAGAATGTGTCTGTTTAAACCAGCAGGAAATTAAATAGATCCACATAGACCCTTGCAGTATATCTTATAAAATTCACAACCCAATCACCAGAATACATGTTGACATTGTATGTTTCTGCAAACCATGATATGTTACATGTTTTGTATGTAGAGGATATCAATGTGAGCTCATGAGAAAGTGTCTAAATAGCACTTTTTTCCCCCGCCAAATCTTTATTGACAGTCACTTTTACTTGTCAAACTATGATGCTTCACTACGGTCACAGATTTGTGAATTCAAACAAAACTTAGGTTTAAGCAACAAAACTGGGTGGGTACGTTTAGGAAAAACATTGTGGTTTGGGTTAAAATAAGGACATTTGTTACGTAAGTTATCAACATAAATAACAAAACTAAAATCAACGGTTATTGTCCTGAACTCTCGTTAAAAAACACCCAGTTTTGTTGCTCTCGAATAGAGGTGTGCTGGCAGCCTCTGACCCAGGTTACACGCCATGACGCCATCCTCTGTCCCCTGCTCCTCCTGGTGAGAAACTCAGCTCACAAATATGTCATCTGAACTTTAGAAATGTTGATATGGTACGTATGAAACATGCAACTGCAGAAACGACTGGGCTGTAATATGAATACAATGTGTCCATTTAGACCAGTAGGAAGTTTTCCCTGTAGGGAAATTAAATTAATGCACATAGACCCTTGCAATATGTCTTATAAAATTAATTTGTCCATTTAGACCTGCAGAATTTTGCTCAGTTTGTCCAGTTAGGACAGTAGATTATCCATTTAGATGAGCATGTTGGACTAATTCACATATTAAACTTTATTATTGTACATTGTACATGTCCAGTTAGAGTAGAAGAACATTCCATTAGATGAACATTACTAGCTATTTTTTAATTAGTTAGTATTGTTAAAAATGTATCGTGCAACATGCATTTCTATTTGAAAAGGTCTGAGCCGTCTCTGTGCTCATCCATTTTAACCTCAGTGGGCAACAATGGCCCAGTGATCTGTGCTGATATTTGATGTAATGGAAGAGGCAGCGTTATTGCCCTGCACCGAGCAGATGAAACTGTGATGATAATGAAAGAGCATATTTTAGAATGTCACCTGTAGCACGTGGGCCCGTGGTGTTGTCAGGAGTCGAGACGCTTGAAGTCTTCAAAGCTTCTGGCTGCATTAACCGATCAAAGGCAATAATCCCCCAATAAGCATTCAATATTTATGTATTAAAGTACAGGCTGATCCATAGCAGAACCCACTGGCATTAGATCTGGCATAAACAAAAGGCTTTATACTGCAGGCTGAGGCAAGAGGTGTGAGCACATCTGACTTATTTCTCCACCGCTGGCAACCACAATAAGACGTATAAACAACCAAAACGTGGTGTTCAGGACAGGAGCTTTCAAATGTGGCAGTGCATAGTGTGAAGATCAATATAGAAGTGTTGGGAGGGTTACTTTGAAAACATATTCCACGAGATTACTGAATAAATGCCTAACATATCTAACATATTCTATTAGATTACACAAATTAAGTAACGTATTATAAATAATTTGGATTACTTTTGGAATACTTCATCGTCTTGCTGTCTCTGTCTCTTATATTTCCAAAAACACATTTATCTCCTGGCTGTGCGTCACCTCTGCCATTGTGTGACAGGTGCACTGCATGCACACTTTAAAAAAGAAAAACCTGTTTATGGGAAATGCATGCCTCATATGAATTTTATATCAAATAAAACAAAAACAAACTAGAAGAGCGCAGACCTCTGCCAAAGCCATGCCCTATCTCGCAATGTTAACGAAAGAGAAAAATAATTTGTGTGATGGGTTCTTTCTTGGCCCATGCTGCACCCTTCCAACCACGTTTCATGAAAATCAGGACGGTAGTTTCTCCGTGATCCTGCTGACAAACAGACAACAAACAAACAGAACCGTAAACATACAGTAAAAAAGTAATCCCTTCAAGTAATCTATTTTTAAAGACTAACTGTTTTCAGAATACCACCAACTGCGACTCGAACAGAAGTCATATATTGTATTTTAAATATGTAATCCAGTTACTTGTATTCCATTATTCCACAACCCTGAATATGAGCAATCATTTCTGTGTTCTCGCACACTCATGAAAGATTAAATGGCAAATATTATTTATCACCTAGCTGCTTGAGAACACGAGCGGCTCTCTCTCTCTCTCTGGCAGCATGAAGCTGAAAAACACACGGACCAGGCTAATGCCTGGTAGATTTGGATGTGCAGAGTGCTGAACCTCCAACAAGGGTTAACATTTAAATTAAAAGCATCACTCACCTTCAATGTCAAGGTAATCCAATATTGCTGCCTCCGCTTGAAAACCTATTACAATGTCAGACCTAATCATGATTATATACTGATCATTTTCTTAATTCTCATACAATGGAGTCAAACCCTAACGTCTAATATATGAAAGAACAGAATTTGAAGGAGCCTAATTGAAGTAATTGATGGAGTCAATTGTCGAAATGCATTGATTCTTCTCCCGTTTTAGTCAGCGTGTCTCTCCATAACTTGTCTTTGTACGACAGTTACATAGTGGAGGTCAGACACTTTAATTAATGAATAGTAGCCTGAGGGCGCTACACGTAACTCATCCCATTAAGAATGCAGAGCCTATGATACAGAATGTAATTTGTCTCTTAAAGATAATTTTACTAGCAGAGCTAAAGTAAGACCCTAATTTGGACACTGGCCTATTTTCTTTCAAACAGGAAGAGCTGGAGAATAATGCTGATGACAACTTTTCTTTTTGTGTACAGTTTAACGTAGAAGTACTGAGTGTGTGGTCACGACTCAGGTGCAGAGAAGTTGCTTTCTATCTCCAGGGCCTGATGCATAAAACTCACGATTCATGACTAAAACTGTGTGTACGCACAAAGATAGCATAGCAATATGCATACACATTCTTTTCATCAGATTTATAAAGACGCACATACGCCTGGTTCTGTTTTATGAATCTCTATCATTGTGGAACTGGG
>JAOVVB010125899.1:0-12395 GCA_028570985.1 Heterobranchus longifilis | reverse complement strand
TTTTTAATGCGTTTTTATTGCAATCCCAGTGTTTTTCTGCTAACCATACCAACTCGTTTTGCAGCCTAAACCTACTGAATTATTCCTGTTTCGCGATGTTAATCGCGACGTGAATGACGCGTCTATCACACGACCGGGCCATGTATTTATACCAGAAGACATGTTGGTATATATGATACAAACTGCTGTGCAATGCTTTTCGTATGACATCATACGAACGGTTAAACTCGACTCCCAGATGGAAAAGCTGCTGGCTCAAGTGACCTCTGTTTGGCCTGTTAGGTGATCTCAAGACACGACAGATACAGAGACACTAACAGAGACAGAGGAGGCAGGAAAGGTCATGTGGGTGTTTAGAGTACAAGTGTACATCAGTCTGTTGTAGCACTGAAATGTTTAAGGTTTTTTTTTTCCAGTGACATCAGTGCGGAGGAAGAGGCTGCTCTAATAGACCCATAGTGTCTTTAAAGTCCTGTGCTGGAATCAAAGCAGGTCAGCCAAAGGCCAGAGGAACACTTGTCCTTATATCTTCTCTTCTGTCTCTTTCTTTTCTTTCTCCACAGGTTCTTCGTCCTCTCTTTCCAGAAAAAGAAAGATAAACAGTGGACAGTGATGAAAGTATAAGATGAGAAAGAGGCCGAGGAAGACAGATAGGAAATGAGAAAGGGAGAAGTACACAAGACAGCGATACAGACGGCACAGTTGTGCCAAATATGTGATTGGCTGGGCCCGATAATGGGGGCCCATACGTTCCAGTAATTGATTGGCTTTCTGATCCCGTTCCAGTCGCTGATTGGTTGTGATGGTGTCGCAGTCCAACAGCAGTGTCATCCAGCGGGCAGGGAGAAGACTCCAAACCAGGAAGTGACCAGGGCGCCGCAACGTTTCAGGTCAAAGCACCATATACTGTCCCACCGTTTGCAGATGTTTTGGTATACTTAGAAAATAATGATTTCCTAACACGAGGGCCTAAAGGAGGCAATGACTGAACTAAAGCCAAACTGATTGGCAGGGAAAGTTAGTTGGCCGTTCAAACTTTTTAATATCATGTTCAGCGAAACTGTATTCATCCAGAGTTACATGACTTTTGTGATTAAATATGGCAGATCAGCACTATATAGAATATATAATTGTGTATCCAGGCCTGTGGCTGTCATGTCTTTCCTCTACAACATTATAAAACAACAACAAAATTATTACTGGTGCCATTATCTCTTTCTCCTTTCCCTTAAAAAGAAACATGGCGGTTTGCATAGACTGCAGGACCTTTGCTGATTCTGTTTCTCCAGTGTGAACCTACAAACTGTTGACCTCATGGAGGCGTAAAGCACACAAACACTCAAGTCTTCCAAACAGCCATCAATATAACATTTGCATTTTGCTCTCAACTGCAACACACATTGCTCAGTTGAGGCTCTTAACACAAAGCAGACACCCGACATTAAGTGCAGAATAAGTCATCAAGGTATAATAGCAACGATGTGCTGATCCAGGGAGCATATGCAATAAAACTGCTGCTTTTCTGGAGAATTGACATGCATCAATGCTGGGAAAAAGTTTAGTGACACATCCTAATGCGTCTCAGCCCACAACAGCAGTGTGTGTTGCCTTCTGGTGTTAATAAAAGAGGAACTAAATTACTGTTCTGTAAAAACATTCTGGCAGAGCTGAACAGGACTCTGGTCAGCATCCGGACATGATTGCACATGCCAGTTTTCATTGAAAAAACAATTATAACTGTCTGCGATGAAGGAATTTCCACAGCGGTGATTTCGGGTGGCTCAGCAGTGCGATATGAGGTATTATTGCACGTCTACATGTGGTATGTAGATTGATGCACGTAATGTGGCTCAGTAGGTAGAGCATTTACCATTTCCATTTCCACAAGTCCGACTTTCGCCCGGAAACTTTTAGCTTGTGGCCGTTAGCAACAGGTGCTGAGGTTAGCACAACAAGTGGGTTGCCGTGCAAGTCGGTGCAAATGAAATGCCGGAGCTGGAAGACCCGGCTGCAAGTTCCCGGCCAGCTACAACAGCCCCGGAGAAAGACTTGTGTATAAGACAGGGACGTTGTGTTGGCGTTGCTCCACTATTGTAGAGTATGTGAATCGAAACACATCCAACATGCTAACGCACATTCCACTGCATCACATGATGAAACCTTCTCTCACGCAGCCTTTAGACGGAGCGATTCAATCGATTGTCCCTATTGTTTACCCGCCACCATGGCTGGCAGGCTGCAAATAAAATAATTTGCACAAGTGAATTACATATAAAGTCAATGTAAAGACGCGATTATACGCGAGTTCCGGCCAGGCGACGTGAATGACGCGAATGTTGCAAATGACGCGGCGCGATGACGCTCATTCATTGAAAAATCTGAACTTCCACAGCAAACGACGCAAGTAACTTGCACATAAGATTTTCATTATGAATGTATTTAATATTTAATACATGCATTGAAGTGTAAAACTAGAAGGGCCTAGCCTCAAGAAAAATTGCGGTTGCGGCTTGTCAATATCGCAGTATCGCAATATTGCGACAGTCCTACTCTGAATTGACCTAAATACAGTGCGATAGACCTGCAAGCTCTTGTACCTGTTGTGATGGAAACTCCAGACCTGTGAGCGTATGTTTTTCCTGTAAGTTCTTACACATGTTGCCAGTTTCAAGAAGCCCATTTCTCCTGAACTGAAAGTGCTGAGGCTTACTGTGCTGGTTTCCTGTTATGGTAACTGGTGTCGATACAATTACAATGTTTGATTGAGGTCATTAAAGTTTTGTTTCTGTTACACAATTTTCTTTAGAAATGGACTCATTAATTTAAAGACGTGATTCACAGATGCATCACTGAGAGAGGACTTGATTGGTAATCGAGGAGAAAATATCCAGCAGTTTGAGAAACATACAGACGGGCACTTTTTGACATTTGACGGCATTTAGCAAAGCATGTTGCAGCTACTTCAGTCTTTAATGTATGTGACTTATATGTATTTAAACTACACATATGATATTTCAAATGATGTTGAGAAACTACTTAATTTTCATGTTTTCTGTACTTGAGTTCACTTTTTTGGCCACATAAAATAATAAAGCAGAGACACAGAAGAAAACAACATTAGCTTGATATCATTAGAAAATTAGAGTAGCCATTTGATGATCTGATAAAAATCCAGGCTAATCATTGCCAGACAATTCAGAGACATGCTGTAATGGCAGAACGCAGGCCGTGTAGCATATTCTCTACTATCAATCCTTTAAAGCTCCAGCCAAACTGGCAAACATGTTCGTCTTGGCAAACAGAAGCGAAGAGAATCCCAGAAATGTTGTTTTGAGGGGAGCTGCTCGGGATAAATGGTAAGTAGCTAAGCCCTGGTTAGGACTGGTTTGGCCCTGCGGTGGAAACCATGCTGCTGGGGAGCATCCAGAAGACACAGTAGGACGCTGGCTTAAGTTGAGATGAAACTATTGGCAGGACAGAGGATGGCTATAAAATACAGATATGAGGATGTCTCCATGTCTCTGATGAGCCGTCCATCTGAGCCAGAGGCCAAGGAAGGGTTAGAGTGACACATGCCATAGAAAACTGCTTTATATTCACATGTTTAGCATGAGCTGTCACCTCCGGGTTTTACTCTGGTTTGGGTTATTCTTGTTATTGACAAATATATATTTAACTTACTAATATTTTGGTACCTTTGAAAGTTGAAACCATTGGCTGAAGTTGAAAGGAAACTATTGGCAGGCTAATAGGCAGCAATGAAAAACTCTCTAATGATTTGTCCATCTGCCTAAAGAGGACATTCAAGGGTCAGTGCGTGCTCGCTCTGTTCGGTTTTATTGCACTGCGCCTCATTCTACTACAAGTGTTAACAAAGACATGACCTGAGGAGACAACTATAGACTCAATTAATGGGTAGCACTTACAGAAAGTGCACTGATTCATTATTTAACAGCACTATTATCAATCAGATACAGCAGGCCTATGTTCTATTTATTTTTATAGACAAAAACAGTCTATAGTCTCTAATCAGATGAATATTTTACCTTTTGTTCTGGGTTGTGGTTTGGGTGGGTCCTTTCAGGGAAATATACTGTGGCATACTGTACAAATACTATGTTTTAACATTTCTCGTCAATTTTATTCATAGAGTACAATATCACAAATTGAAAATTCGCCTCACGGGGCTTTACAATCTGTACAGCATACGACACCCTCTGTCCTTAGACCCTCGATTCGGATAAGGATTCGCAAATGCGTATTAGTCTGGAACCTCTCAGTTCATTTTTGATTTCCAGGGGATGTTATCTTCTGGCGCAGACCAAAATGCATCTGGAAGCTATTGGATGGCCCTACAACCAATCAGCACAACGAAACGCGCTGAGCGACACATGCAAGTTGGGGCGATGCTTGGCTGGTTTTGAAGCAGGAAAAAAAATGGCGGCCTGGTCACAAACTTTCTCAAATTACAGTTAAACAGAACACTGTGTTTCTGAAAACATTTGAGAAGGGAAATAGGCAATGCAGTAACATAATCTTGAATTACATTTGATCAGCACTGCCTAGTTTGACAGTTTGAGGTTTTTTTTAACCTGGTGCATTGTGCTGGACAGACCTGCAGACTGGACGTAATTGGACAGACCTACAACCAATCAGAGCAGTGAAACTTGTGATGTGTGACCTTTAAAATCCGGACCGGTGACGCTCCTCTCTGATAGGCCCGCCAAGGTTCTCTTTGGCTGGAAATCTGAATGTGAGGGGGGCCAGACGCATCTGCCAGAGCAAATAAAACATAAGCTCGGCAGATTCGTCTGGTTCGCAGGCTACAAAAAAAACTTGAAGGTGTAAAAAATGGAGGAAACCTCAGGAAGAGCTGCTGAGGAGGGATCCCTCTCCCAGGACGGACAGACATGCAATAGATGTCGTGTGTACTGAATATCAAACATCATAAAACTACAGTATAGACAATCAGAATGACAGAAACATACATAGACTGTAAATATGAAGAATTCTACAGCAGCTACAGAAAGTCAAACTTCTCCAACAGAATATCCAAAAAAGACTTCATACAAATCTTCTAAGATACCTCCCGAGATTGTTGTCTGATAAATGTCTTCTTGGCCAAAACATCAGTTTTGATGGAGGACTTTAGTGACCATGCATATTATTTGCGGTTGCACCTCCAAGCTTGATTTCTCTCCGGTGATTTGAAGATTTATAGCAAAGCAGAAGCACCCAGGCCAAGGCGGGACGCATCGCATAAAATCCAATCTGCAGAATCAGATCTCAATGCCAAGTGTAACCATAGCTCTTAATTGTCTCTGTAGTTTGGAGGTCAGAAGCTGACCAGGTCCCATTTGTCAAGATACACCATTTGTCAAAGGTTAGCTCAAGTTAGGTCAAAACAAGCTGAAATAACAGCGAGATACACCAGACAGAGGTTACATGCAGTGCAAATGACTGCAGCCGGGATGAATACACACACACACACTTAAAATAACTCCTGTGTGACTTAACCGAAAGCTTAACACATGCTAGCATTCATTAGGATTGAAACTGCAGCCAACACTAGGAACAAACAGCATGAAGTTGGACAATGTTTAGATGGAGCTGGAGCTGGCAGGCTCAGAGACAGCTATTAGAAAATGAAGATGTTTCTTTCTGTTTCTCTTTTCAGTGACTTGGATTCTCCAACGGACTCAAAAGGACAGCCAAGGGTTACCAGATGCTACAGTGATGCTAGCTAACATGCTAAACTGAAGGGAGTCTGTGGCCAGGCATTTCGAGTGTGGCACGACTGGGTTTTAACCTCGCAGTGTTTTAATGCAGAGCTGGGTTTCTGTCACAAAAGCTCCCAGCAGCATCGATGAGCACAGTCCAATCTACTGAGCAAGTTCACCCTGTCCTGCACCTGGCAGCAGATTTGTGCTAAGCTAATAACTTCTTAGCACACATCTGCTGCACACAGAGAGAGTAAATAACATATGTGGATTTAGGCCCTGTCCACATGTATCTGGATATTTTTGTAAATGGATATTGGTCTCTCATCCACATTTTTACGTCACTAAAACGGATATTTCTTAAAATGCCTTTTAAGGTGAATATTTGATGAGTCACATTTCAGTTTTGCCACAACACCTTGGACCGTGTACCAGAAAGATAAATACATAATTAACTTCTATTGTTTTACTATTGTTTGATTTGTTACTGCTGCCGTAGCTAAAGCTAATGCTCACTGTATGCTCAGATTCTTCTTCTCTGGTATTTGACGTATCGTTATCGCCACCTCTTTTTTTTTTTAAATAGAGGGGAAACGAGGGTGGTGTAAAGCTCACGGCGTGGCACACCGCCACGGAGGAAATGCTCCAGCCAGCGCTGGGCAGACTGCGCGGACTGCCACCCGTTGAGAAGTGGTTCATTATGAAACTGGGCCGGGCCTACATAGACTATGGCAGGCCGCATTTGCAATCAAAGTCATCTCTGAAACTCATGCCAATGGATTTTCTGATTGCTAGATAGTCTAGATGAAAAAAAAAGGAATGAGTAAAAATGAATAAAAACAATCTGATTTGAGTACAGCCCTTAAAGACTGTTTCTGAGACGAGATCACAGCCGTCCCAGAGTGCACGACCTCCAACCTTATGAAGAAACACTTGTTTCATGGACTTGTCAGAACACACACACACCAAAAGAGAAGAACAGTCGAAGAAAGAGTCTTGTGTTGAGCGGCTGAAAACCGCTAGCTTTGAAAACTGATTTAGATTGGTGATTAAACTGACTGAAAATATGTGTGAGGTATTAATTATGTTAACAATTACAAACAAGTATTTCCTTCGACATGGCAACACTATATTTGCAGTACGCACACACACACACACACACAGCAAATAAAATGCAATCAGTTACAGTACTGTACACAACCTCTGTGATTCATCTCTCACACACACTCTTAACGTTCATTTTCCGTTACTCTGTCTTCCTTTTTCCACATCCTTCTCTTCTCGCACGCACGCGCACACACACAGAAAACATGACTTTTTTTTCATACAGAATAGACTACAATGAATTCATGCAAGCACGCGCGCACACACACACACATGCAGTCCAATCCCATGACAGCATAAGTACATACACACCCATGGAGGAACGTTGACAAACAACATGATTATAATGATGAGCTCTTTGTTCATGAACTCTGCAGGACCTGTGGCTGGCTACCGTTGTAACACACACACACACACACACACACACACACAAACAAAGATATAATGGTTCTCAATCACACTTAAACACGCGCACACACACACACTTTGTGTTCACACTCTGACCCCCCCACACACACTCACACACGTGGCTGGCTTTCTCCGTTTCACTGAGGTGACTTTTGGCCAACATCTGTATCACTGAGCTCAAGGAAAACACACAGAGTTTTTGTTCAGTGAGGGCCAAGGATGCTGCAGGCTTTTGGTCAGCGCTGCTATTCAGCCGGCTATTCATAGAAGACCACATATTTATCACTCAGCACCGCGTGTGTGTCTGCATACGTGTGCATCAGCAAGAAACAGAAGATGTGTGAGTTCAAGAAAGCATTATTTTACTGAATGAGGAGAGAACAGGAATAGAGATGGTGTGTGTGTGTGTGTGTGTGTGTGTGTGTGTGTGTGTGTGTGTGTGTGTGTGTGTGTGTGCGTGTGTGTGTGTGTGTGTTTGTGTGTTTACTCTGTAGTCTGTAATCATGATGTCAACCTAACCACCTCAACTCTAACAAATGTCCCACACTGACAAACAGATCAGACACGCACATTCCTATGGGACCCTGAATGCATCACAGAGACTATATGTTACACAAGGAAAGTGGCAGCTGCACATGAAGACACACACATGCACACGGGAACACATTCATACCTGTGGTTTTGGGATCTCTTTTGGCTGTGGTTCAAGCGGTGAACTTCCACTGAACTGCAGTTTCTGGCTAGATGACTGAAATATTTTACTCAAAGTAATTATTTTTAATCAAGTGAAATAACTGTCAGAAAAGCAGAAACATCTTCTTGACTTTTACGGGTAATTTCCACAGATTATGTGGTGTGGTTCTGTCCTCATAAGTATTTTTATTTATTTTTTTTGCAGGTTTTCTTCATAATAAATAAGATATTATTTAAAAGATGACTGATTCTGAACAGTCTGTTCAACTGTTTCAATCCGGCGGCTGCAAAAATGGGCCGTGCAGCAAAAAGCTTGACCGAAGGCACAGCTATCCGCGGTGCGTTTGTGGTGTATTCGGTAACACCGGTGTTGTCACAAGTTTATTAACCATTGGGAAAATGTCCTCACTGTGGCATCCCTATGTAAACATGCTGTCTGTTGTTTTGGGGCATTTTCTGGAAGGACGAAAAAAAAGAAAAAGCTGAAAAAGGTAGAGAATGAGGGATTCAAAGAGGAGGCAGACAGAATTAAAACGAAGAAAGAAAAGGACATAGCTAATGGTAGGAAACCTGACTCCTGTGGGTTTTGGGTTTTACTAATTAAGTTTCTTTGCAGCAAGCTGAAATCCCTCGACGCCAATACAACCCCGCTCACCCTGAACGCAACCAAAATGATGGAGGGAGCAAATCCTTATTAGCAAAGTGATATCAGAATTTTAGCCATTTCTTAGGATTTCCAGCCAATGTTCTCTGAGAATGCTGACTGTTGTAGAAATGACACAATAAGCTTCAATAATCTTTTGGAAGTTGTTCCTCTGGCTTTTGAAAGTCATTCAGTTTATGCGAGCTTTCCACTCAAATGAATAAATGACAATTCTCAAAGCTGGAAGGATCAGAACAGAAGTGAAGCTATCAGGTGACGGCGCTGATTTAAATCGGGGTCGTTTGTGTGAACGTCGTTTTTAAGAACAGAGTATTTCATGGCAAGTTGCTGTTTTATGGTTGAAGTGAAATAGCAAACAGATGAGATGCATAAAGACGATGAACAGCAGTCATGCTGAGGACACACAAGAGGATTACTCAGCTGATTTACACCACGTTTGTCCTGGCGATCGCAAGGGAGTCCTGATTAGTGGTTTGCTTCTGGATTTTATTAGTTTACCAAACTCATTATTCCTGTTTAGACCTGGTATTTCTATCTCACCTGGCACCACTACATGCCAGTCTCACATTTCATGTTCATCTGCTAACGGAGAACAAATACACATTTGCACTTAGTTGCGCAGCTGCAGCCTGTTGCAACAGACGAGTTCAAACTTAGTTTGAATCTATAGTTACACTATAACTTTGTAAAACAGGTCGCACTATACGGGTTAGTTTAAACATAAAGTTAACACCAAGACAGAACTTTTGTAGAGTTTGTAGACTTTTGGTGACGGTTACAGGTTGTGACTATAGTTTGGTGTGATACAGACATCCTTAACTTAAAAACATACAACATAAGCAATCAATAAATGATCCTTCAATGTTGCTGATTAATCTCCACAATGCAAGGCTGGAAGAAACACAGTCTTTTCATTAGTTAAGTTGTGCTGAAGGTACCAACACGTCTCAAAACGACATATATGACTTCTATTTAAAGTTGTGGAACGGTCGCAGTTTTAAACATGGTCATGTGATCGTGACATTTTTAAACACGTGGCCAACTTTGTGAAACAGAACTACTTGGTTAGGTTTAGGAAAAGATCATGGTTTGGGTTAAAATAAGTATTTGAGGTTACATAGTAACGTAGTTACATACAGAAGTTAAAATAACTCAACGTTGACGTTTGGTTTCGTACGGAACATGAACAACGGCCTCCTGGGTGAATGTCCTGCGTTTCTTTGACCAGTCCATCCACATGACCTCCTCCAGACGTGGACTTTGTGGGTTTTTATACTATGTGGCCTGACTTCCCCCTCTGCTCCTGCCATAATTACTACGGCCACAAGAGGTCGCTGCGTAACAGCAAGCGAAAATATGTCGTAATAAGCTGCTTGTACAAACGACCTACACAACTGTTTTTTGGGGTGAGGACGGTCTTTAAGTACAGATGTTTCTAATGAACAAAGTGGAAAGTTCAGTGTTAAACTACCTAATTACAACGTAGAAGTGTTAAGAAAATTAAGAGGGCAAATTCATTCCCGAACATGAAGTGTGTTTCAAAGAGAAGGTTGGCTGGCAGTGGCTGGCAGTGGCTGGCAGTGATTGGCAGTGGCTGGCAGTGGTTGGAAGTGGTTGGCAGTGGCTGGCAGTGGCTGGCAGTGGCTGGCAGTGGTTGGCAGTGGTTGGCAGTGGCTGACAGTGGCTGGCAGTGGCTGGCTCCGACCGAGAGTTCCTCATGAATGACCAGCTCAGGCGGCGTCAGAAGACGGTTGTTGTTTAAGTTAATGTTGTTGGTGATTGGTCCAAAAAATGAAACAAAGCTGGAGGTAGTAGACATTCAGTCCTCAAGGCCAGAGTCCAAAGTCGGTCTCTTACTTTGTTGTCCAGCGGCAGAACGCTCTTCCGGACACTGCTACCAGTGTCGTCAGATCTCGTGAGAGAAACAAGCCTTGTCACAGCTGAGCCGCTGGGTTAACTGATAAGCCCCGCCCACTACCAGCCAGCCAAAAGAAAGAAGGAACTATGACTACTCAATAGCATACTGCTCAAACTAAGAGAAGACAGTGTTGTCTTTACACTCAAACTTTAAATCAGATGGTGCAACAGGGGGACGGAATTTGGCAAAATTAGAATATCCAAATGTGTTTGCAGGGGTTTGTTGTCCTACAGGCAAAATGCAAACTTTGTTTTACAAATCCTTTGGAATGAAACGACAAAATAGACCAAAAATCAGTGTGACGTCAAAAATTTTCAGAATCAAATGTGATTTTTAAAAGTGTTGCGGGCGAGGTGAGGTGTGCGAGTGTTTCATCAGCTCCTGCAGGATGTACGAGGGAGAAGAGGTCGACTGTGTGTAACTGTGTGTGCGTGTAGTCGTTAAACTATAATGACTGGGGATGCTAAGCTCTTCCAGGAACACAGGCCCACACACACAGGATGAAGAATAGTATATATAGTTACACATTACTGGAACAGAGCAGAAGGATGTGTGGATGAGAGAAAATAAATACATACTGTATATCACATTCTAAGGCAACATAAAGCTCATGTATAACTAAATACATACAAGGTCATAATTTACTTCTTACAGTGAGGTTCCTCTTCCTAAACATCTTAAAACCCAAAGCCATTAAGTTGGATATAAAGCTCCAGCTCTGCTGCTGCCGTCTGTTTGTTTCTTCACCAGAGGGATCTGATTCAGATACTCAGGTCCAGTTTCTGTGTAAAGCCTGGACTCAGAGGACGGTGGATGAATCTGAAAGCCTCGTACACATTTAGGATCATCAACAGGCACTTCCTGTCACAGGTAGTGAAATTAACTAAACCCCCAAAAGGAGCCACCTCATTAAATTCTAGTATCTCAGAGCCATTACACACGAGCCACAGGTAAATACCAGTCAAGGTTTCATATTATACAAGTTGAATCTTTGAATCCTTGAAGACGTAGAATTGTTAGCCTAACATTACATATTTTAGCACATACAAGCCGAGGGAAATAAAGGTGCATTTGCCCGTTTTTACCACTACTACTTGATCTCACGGACACAAAGCAATTGAGCCAAAGATTAAACTCACTTTTAACATTAAAATGCTTCTTAAAATGTTCTCTAAACCCTAAAAGGAGATCGGTGGTGCCCAAATAAGCGGAGCTTTACTCTTGACGTGGCACACTGCTCAAGACTGCCACTGAGCACTGAGCTCAAATTTAAAATTATTTAAACTTTGACCTCGGTTGTTGTTGACCTTTCGAAGCGCCACCAATGAGATAACAGCGATATGTGACGTAGCCAGAAGCAGGCAGGTAGAGATCAATAACAACAACATTTCATGCACCCAAACTCTTCTTGATCGCTGTTTTTTTTTTCCTCGTCTCAGTTGCCAGATATGAACTCAAATGCATCATACACAAAACAGTCTTCTTCTTTGAGAAAACGGTGTGCGACTGCATCTGTTGTTGTTATTAGGGATGCACTGATCTGATATTGATATAGGATATCGGGCCGATACTGACTGAACAGCTGGATCTGATATCTGTGACAATCTATTCAATTCACTTCTATGTGCGTACTGGTCGAGCGTCTGCAGCGCGCCGCTGGCAGACTGCACGGCTGGGAGATAAATACACATGGCTGCCATGCACAGATATTTCAGACATGTAAGTAACTAAATCTGCTGTTTTGGGTGAAAATAAGAGAAGTCTTGGCAAAACATTATGACGAGAAAATAGATTTATGTCACTTTGGCGGGAAAATGTGAAGTTTGATCGCTCGTTTCACCACAAATAGTGCCGGATGTGTTGTGGATGCGAGGGGCGTTCGGGTGTC
>JAOVVB010125889.1:0-12395 GCA_028570985.1 Heterobranchus longifilis | reverse complement strand
CAGAGCGCGCTGCTGCGACATGGGGAAGCACAATCCGCGTGCAGCCAGCGCGAGGCAAAGACCTACGAACAGGCTGTGAACTATCAGTGGACGCAAAACGGTAAGAACAGCCCTCACAATGTTACCGTAGCCTTTTATAATGTGTTTTAAATGTATGGAGTTATAGAAACCCTGTTGTCATGGAAACTTATATAGTGACAATGAAGACTTTAGGTGATTATTTGTTGTGTTTTAGATGTAAAACTTTGCAGAAAACGCTTTAATGCAGATTTAGTGTTTTACTGTTAAGTTAGATCACCTCAAAAGCTGCTTTTTCTCTTTTGACATTGAGCATAATGGAAGAAAATGAATAAGTATTAAGAAGTAGTAAATGTTGGCAGCTGTCTGTAAACACTCAAAGTGACTGGCACATGTTTATGGATTTGCAACAGCTTTCAACCACTAACATGTCAAGAATTTATGATGAATGAGGAAAAACTTCCCTAAATAGAGGAAAATAGTTGTTAAAACATGTTATTATCAGGTCTAATCGTACCTCTGTATTATTTATTACACAAGAACTTGTTTTGATTGTGCAACAAGGACTTGAGGAAGGCAATTAATACTGTAGATGCTGCTATACTGTAGTGAACTCTTACCCAAATGTGATATTTTTCCCTCTTATTACTTATGGGACTCTTCCTTTCCACTCCTCTGCAGTGCACTGATTTATGTAATGTTGCTGGAATGAAAAGTGCTGCGCAGGGGGTGGAAATCTGGCTTTCTGGAAGCCAAACAGATGAGGAGGCTTGTTTTAATCATTAGTCTCATGGTATCACTGACACGGAGCTAGTGCTGGGGAAACATGGTTTATACTCGCAGGCCTCTGCCAGAGCTCCCATTGCACAGAGGTGTGTGCAGCGAGTGCTGAGTCACAGTTAATGTCATCATTTACCTCATTTAATCTTATATATGTGGCAATTAAATGGGGGTAATAAACAGGATTTGTACTGTTCTGTAAAGCACAAAATTCCCTTAATATGTCTTTGGGGGGGTTGGTTGTTGATCAATACTCAGCGATTATTATTTCACCAGATGCTCAGATTGTTTGTTCAGTTGGAGCATGGTGCTCCGAGCGAGAGCCAAGATTTGTTTCGCCCCAAAAAATATTTGTTTGCCCTGGCAGTGTATGTGCGTCTCAATTTCACACCAGGGGAAGAAAATAACAAAAGCATTTCAATTTTAGTGGATGCTGACTTTTCAAAAATGTATAATAACGGTTTCAAAATATTTAATCAGATTACAAGTGAAAATATGAACCCCAAAACAGAATCCATTGATTCTACAAGAAAGTTGTGAGGTTATAGATTGCTTGTCATTCATTTAGTCACTCATTTGCTGCCACACGTATGTGGCAAAAAAAGAAAGGGTGAGATGAGGACACATTGCCAGCACATTTTTCTAAGACACATTTTAATGCAACACTTTTGTCCGGTTCATTCTTTACCTGATAAGCGAGTAAATGGACCTTAAGGCAAAACTGTTGTGTTCCTGACTTTGGATTGAAAAAATAATCTAAACTAAACATCCACTTACAAGCTTTTTCTGGAGCTTTCAACCCCACAATCCTCATCAGGGAATTAATTGTGACAACTCTGGAAAAAGCTGAAAGTGGACCCGATTGAGTGAACATTATTTATCAAAACGATCAGTATTTGGATCCTAATTTACTGCCTCTTCCCCTTTTTCTTGCTTTATTTCTGTCAGCATAACATGCCTCCACTTAAGGGAACAATTGGTCATTTTGGGACATATGATATTTGCTTTCTTGGTGAGAATTAAATGAGAAGATGAGAAGCTATCTGTCCAGTAAATATGAAGCTACAGCCATCAGACGGTTAGCTTATTTTAGCATGAAAACTGGGGGACATTGAAGCACCTCTAAAGCTTTCTAATCAACACGTATCTTGTTTGTTTAATATGTACACAATATATAATAATATACACAATAATATGGTGTTAAGGGAACTTTTGTTCTTCAAGAAATAGTTACAAACGGTATGTAACTCCCTGTAAAACCACAGATTGTAGTTTCTATTCTATTTACAGTGGTGGAAAGTAAGTACATTTACTTAAGTAGAGTTTTGAGTTTTGAGTTTTTCCATCCTTACTTTATACTTTATAGCCTAGGCCTCCTCAAAGGCAAATATACTTTTTACTCCACTACATTCATTTGACATTTACAGTTACTTTTTACATAAAAAAACATGCTGCTTTTATGATACATTACTATCCTACTAATATACAAACCAGGACCAGCCCTAGCATTTTTGGAGCCCTTGGAGAAATCTGTTCACCCTGATGCCATTTTTTTTCTTGTGGCTGTTGTGCCTAAGATGGTAAACCTAGATGCAAACCTTTTGCAAATCTTGGGTTACCATCTAGACACGACCAAGCAGCGGCTGCTGCTGATATTCAAAGTGTTGTGCAGTTGCTTAGTGGATCAGTGGCGCCGCAGGTGCGCTGCACGGGTGCACGCTACACCACAAAACAGACAAAAAAAACATATTTTTCTTAAAACATGAAAAAATATCAGATCAGGGGGCACCCGTAATTGTATTAAAAAAAAGTTAATATCTCGTTTTTCTTAATTTTTCCTTTTTTGGTGCATGGCGCGATCGCCTATGCCAAGGGCCGGCCCTGCAAGACACTGAACCCCCGTGCATGCGTGTGTGCGTGCCTGCCTGCGAGTGAACTTGTACATGCATTTGTTAGATCAAAACAGAATAATATAATATTCTATAATAATACAACACTTGGGAAGAGCCATTCTGCATAATGAGTACTTTTTACTTTTGAATGCATTTTGCTGCTAATATTCTGTATTTTTACTTCAGTAACATTTTGAGTGCAGGAATTTTACTTGTGATGGAGTAGGCTATTTTTAGACTATGGTACTTCTACTTTTACATAAATAAAGAATTTGAGTACTTCTTCCACAACTGTCTATTTATGTGTGGATTAAACAGCAGAGGTACAAATCTGCTAATAAATAAGCCTTAAAGGTAGTCGGAATATTTTTAACTATAGACAGATCCATATAGCTAACAGTTTCCCTGTTTCCAGGCTTTATGTGAAGCTGATCACTTCCTGGTGATAGGAGGTGCACAATACTTTGTCACGAATATGAGAGTGGTATCGATCTTCTTATCTAACTCTTGGCAAGAAAGCTAATTATTCCCCAAACTATTCCTTTAACCAGCAAACTGCCAAACTAAAAAACAGCGGTAATTAAAAACACCACATGTAGGAAAAAAATGGGGGAAAAGTTGGAGTTACTGGACTGGAGCTCTACTTGCATAAAGCTGATAGAAACACCTGTTCAGGCAAATATTCTTTTGTTGACTTTTAGTAAATTTGATTAAGATTTGAGCAACATTTGGCACACAACTTATTACTGCAATTCCCTCTGGTGGCCAATAGAGGTCATTTAAAGCCACAGCTGACTTACTAATACGCCTTTAATACTAATGTTTACATTACGTAGAACAAGATGACCTAATGTATTTAATTAGGGGTTCAAAGTCACTGAGAGACTCATATGGGACCTATTAGTGTTAGGCAAGAAACAAATTTGCTCTCTCTTGCATAAATATTTGTTACCATGAAAAAGACAACCTGGAGTTTGAATTTGTCACATCCGATCCCATGCCAGTTTGAACTGCTGTTTTATGACAGCGGTGCCTGTATTCACAGCACGCTGATGAAAAGGTTCGTCACTTGTTTTTCTCAGCTGCCCCGGTCCCTAGCTTTCACAGACATTAACAGTGATTGCCCTACAAGCAGAGCTCATTTTGGTTTGCTTCAGAAATATTATTCCTGGCTTAGAGGTGCGTGCTCTTTTGCAACACCCAAGGGTGACACAGCTGGGTAATACGACCCGCTGCAAGTATCAGAGGTAACTGTTTCAACATTGTTCCTGGTGTGTATTAACTGCAGGCCAATGTCTTTTTAAATCATGTTTACTTGGGACATTATTTCAAGTTCCAGAACTTTTCTTCCAGTGAATTAGTGGGATTAATACACGGAGGGTAGTTTATCTCTACATGATGATTATAAACTCCAGATTCTTGCTTGGGGTTATTCTCACAATACTTGAATAGAAAACAAATGTATTAAAAGAGATGTGCGTGTGTGTAGCCTCTTTGGTTTGATTCCATATTTAGTTGCAGGCAAACCCTTTCTTCTTCCTGGTTGAAGTGGAAGAAGGTGGAAGTAGTATTCAGGTCATTTGACTAAAGTAGCAATAGCACAAAGTACAAGTAGCCCTAGCAGAAAAATGGTTTGTAAACATACCAATTATGTTCAGAAAAAGTTACATATAGTCTCACTAACTGTAGTCTGGCTTACTTGATAAATAGTGCTGTCATAACGCCTCACTTCCTGCGCGCAGGGACGCGTGTCGGCGGAAGTCTCTGGTGCGACTGCCCCATAGGGGCCACATGATGCGGAAGTAGTGCCATTCACCTGGGGCTTTTTCGAGGCGGCAGTTGAGCTTTTTTGACTTCATGCGCCACTGAGCAGCTTTCATATGAATGAACAGAGCTCCGCCTTGAACGCTGTATCCAGGTTTTATTATACATCCATGGGACATGCAGGAAAGCCCTCCTCTTTCGTGTTACCGCTCTCAAAGTCCCTTCATTACGATAAACAACAACAACCTCTGAGCTATTAACCTACATGTGTGTGTTTATATATAATATAAACAATATTTTGCAGAGGTACAATAGCTGCATCCGAGGCTTACCGCTGCCCAAGACGATTGTGATTGGTTTTTAGAATGAAAACACACTGGAGCCAGACCCATACTCCAGCGTTGGCAGTGATGTGGAGATAGGTCTGGCTATGCCAGACTACTTTCACTGCAAATTAACCCGTAAAACAACTGGCAGGAGAAAAGTGCCACCTGCTGGCAGTAGAAAAAGTGTGGTTTTAGTATGCAATAACTTAGAAATTAATATAATTTTATGGATTAATGCACAAAATTTAAAAAAACAAAAAACATTGGTTGCTGCTGCTGTATTCAATTCAAGGTCAGTGGCTGATAATTGCTGTGTGCGTAGTGTGGGAAAACTACAATGTGCAAGTCCAAAGCAGCTTGCCCGTTGCCCCACTGCAATTTGATTGGCTGTTTGTCGAGTAGCCTACTGTTGTTCTCATAGTAGCCTACAGTAGCTGGCAGCCATGAGTATTTCTTTTAAGAAGATAATAACTGCGGTCACCATGAACAATGTGCATTATCTTCTACAGAACACATTTAAAAGTCTCCCTTTTGAAGAACAACTTGAGATTAAACACCTCGGTCAAGCAAACCTCTGGTAAAAATCAGCAGATTGGTTCTCCAGGAACAAAATTATGGAATGCCATTTTAGTCAATATTATAAATAAATTAATGGGACATTATGAAATAAAAGTCCCCTGAAATAAATAAAGGTGGCATGAAATAAATAAAGGTGGCATTATTAAATAAAAGTCCCCTGAAATAAATAAATGTAGCATTATGAAATAAATGTGGCATTAAATAAATAAATAAATAAATAAATAAATGTAGCATTATGAAATAAATGTGGCATGAAATAAATAGGCCTAAATGTGGCATTATGAAATAAAAGTCCCTTTAAATAAATAGGATTTATTTCATAGCCATATTTATTTAATAGGCACATTTAGGCCTATTTAATTGTTAATTTATGTAGCCTATTTATTTATTTATTTATTTAATATTGACTAAAGTGGCATTCCATACAAAATGGCTAACTGCTCGCTCATGAGAGGTGTTTTACTCAGAGGGGGTGGTACCTGGTCAGGAACAGGCTTTCAGGATTCTGGGAGGATTAACGCACCAAACATGACAGCAACAGGACAACGTGGTGAAATCACGCAAACATTATCTAATTTACGTTCAACAAACCGTCAGTTGAGCAGTTTAACAACACGTGGAGGAGAACAGGTATGTGCTCAGTCGGATTATTATCTGTGTTAAACTACTGCGGAAATGTGACATTGTGTCAAATTGTACAAATGCGTAATTTTCTGGTTTTGCATCTGTGCGAAGTAGGCTAGTTATTGCACCACCATTTGTTTTGGTCAGGTTATGGTTAATGCATGCAAATATACTGGCTTTCATTTTGTAGTTCAAAGAGATGTGTAGGACTACAGTGAATGATATTGCTGTAAAAGACTGCAGTCTTTGAGATTTGTACTTTAAAGCAGTATATATTGTATATTGTAGATAGTCTCACTTTAAGTTAAGTTATGGCGAATTTGGCAGCAAACGTGCATATCCAGCAGATATGGAGCGTGCATTAGCGTTTATCTGGAGTTGTTTGTGACCACCTGATGAATGTTAATCCAATAGTCATTCTCTTTTAGCTCTACTTTTGTTCTTTCTCCACCATTATTGTCATTATCGATTAATAGTTTGGTCTATAAAATGTCAGAAAATAGTGATAAATGTCCATCCCAGTTTCTCAAAGCCCAAGGTGATGTCGTTTCATGTTTTGTCAGTCCAAAACCCAGAGCTATTCAGTTTAATATGATATAAAAACAGAGAAAGGCAGGAAATTACATATTTGAGAGTCTGAAAATGACATTTGCTGCCATGTTTGCATGAAAAAATGACTTGGATGACAGTTTGGAGATGAAGACACAAGGCTTTTACAAAAGATAACACAACAAAGCTAATTATATTTGCCATGAGGTCATCGAGGTCAGAGCTGCAGCAGCACAACAGCATACATATTGATGCATAAACTTGACAACAGAGAGGAATATGTCAAATTAAAAGTATATGTGTTTCAGAGCAAGTCACAGCCAGTAGCAACATCATTTAGACTCCTGTTTTTACATGAGTTAGTGTTGGGATGTGTACACTAAAGAGAGGACCATTTAGAGGGAGTTGTTGCAATAAAGTTTAAATATTATTACTGGGAGCCACCTAAAACTAACATACAAGCATAACAAATAGAGGAGTTAAATTGAAGAGATCTGTCAAGATTAATGACGCCTCGCAGAATGTGTGAAGCAGACGTACACCACACATAGTTTCCTTGTTTCATCCGCTCCCAGTAAATATTTCAACGTTTTAGTACGAAAAAATGAAAGAGGAGTGTTTCAAAGGATTCAGGGGCCCTTACAGGGAGACATGTTTAATATGAACTAATAATGGGAGTTTTCAGTGATGCTCAGACAGGAAATTATTGTTTTGGCAGGAATACTTGTTGTAAAGTTACAATCCTAACTTGGAACAAGTGTATTTTTACAGTATTAATTCATTTTTGAAGTCATTTAATAAGCTTTTTTCCCCCCTTTACTCTCAGCTTCACTCCCTCCCCTCCTAATCCCAAATGCATTTGCAATATGATTCCAATACTTTCAGTGTCCTTTTTTAGAAAGCTATTGTTATCTGCTTGCAGTGGTCTGGCACAAAAATCAGGGCCTCTGTATATGCAGCCTCAGTGGGCCCCTTCTCCCTTTTAATACATCCATTGTCTCATTTGTACAAATAACTAAATCAGCACGGACACACATGCATCTGTAGTGGTTATTAAGTTAATCAGCATAGTGTTTGTAACACAATTTAAGAAAGTTTTCTTCTCATACTATGTTTTCAGTCTTAAGGCTTCATTATATCCTGAACATAAACCAAAGGTGGAAAGCCATCTAACTCCAGTATGCTTCTCCAGAACGGCTTGTTGGATGGTCGAATAGCCTCGGGAATCTCCTTTCAGTGTAATCTGCTGAAAATGACGGCCCAAAATTACTTTTAGTAGCATTTACACTGACTTGCTCAGTAACATGAGCAGATAATAGACCTGCAGCTGATTCACTCTCTGTGGCCGTTTCTCAAACCGAAGGCGGTGCTGCTTCATTTATCAGCAAGCAATGATTAGGTAGCTTGTAGTTTTGTGTAGCCAGACTTATCTCCACAGCGCTGCTGAGGGAAGTCTGGATTCAATGCGTTTTCACTCCTGGATAGTGAAAAAAACTCCCTGGCCTGTTTGTATTTCCTTAAACCAATCACAATCGTCCTGGGCGGCGCCAGGCCCCGACGATGCCTCTGCAAAATAGTGTCAGAAGGGAACGCGTTTCGGTGCAACACCTACACGAAAATGTTCGTTCTTTGTAGATCTTTGCAGTCATTCACCGAAAGAACAGAGCAGGTCTACCTTATTACACGATTCAAATCTACAAAACTTTCAGCCTGTAGGTTGATAGCTCGGAGGTTGTTGTTGTTTCCGTAGAGAAGGGACTTTGAGAACAGGAATGTGGACTTCCTGTCTCTGGGCTTTCTTCCCAGAGACAGGTAGTAAAGCTTCATCCAGGTACTGTTCACATACAGTAGTAAGCCAGACTACATCACCTGTGTTTCAATGTGAGACAATATTCCAGCCTGGTCTCAGGAAATGGCGTATTTGTAACACAGCGATTTGTTAAGTAATTTTGCTTGTTATCACAGTGCTTTTTTTTTGGTTATTTCACACAATGTATAGTCGCCCCGAGCTTTCAACTGTAAACCCATCCGCGTCAATATTAGAAACTCACTGGGAAAACTCACCAGATAGCGAGACATATGCATTCTATTTTCCAATCCACACCGATTCCGTGAAGGGAAAAAAAAAATGTCTCGACCGGTCGACCGGTGTCTGCCTTGAGAGCTGAGACAGCAGCTGGTTAACCTGTCTTCAGCAGGCTGACTGACAGCTGACATTTATTGAACCAAAATAGTTGTCATGTCGGTGAGGATGAATACATTTAATATAATGGAATCCTATCTGTTCCGTGTGGCAGGCGAGTGACAGCCGTCAAAAACGATTCTAAAAACGTCTGCGGTGAGGATTTGCCATCAGAGGAACTGCTCCGGAAGTGAAGTGACGTAGTGTAAAGACAGAGAAAGTTTGATAAGGGTGGTTGGGAGGGGTGATGGATGGATCAAACAAACAGGACTTTCACCCAGGAAACACTTGTTTGACCCATCCACCACCCCTCCCGCTCACCCTAACTTTCTCAGTCTTAAAGGCCTAATATGTAACAAATTCTGGCTTGTGTTTATAAACACAATGGTGAAATATGGCCACGCCCCCTCCTCTCCTGCTCAGCGAGGCAGAGAGAGTGAGCGAGGGTAGAGCGAGCGAGACAGTGAGTGAAGAGAGAGACCGTTGGTCGCGATATCAGCAGATTAAAACTTTATTTCCTGATTGTTTCACGGCGGTTAGGTTACAAAAGCACAACATTTAACTCACAAACAGTTTGCAAAACACATTGATGTGTGGTTTTGTCTTGTTGTTCTGCCCTCGTCTCTCTTCCTCTTTCTGTGAGAAGTGACTGCAGCGCTGCTCTGTCTCTTTCACCGGGGGAGCAGAGGGAGACACATACAGGTTGCCTTGTATCACTATGAAACAGTCTGCCGAGAGGCCGTGGGTGGTGACTGCGAGGCTATTACTGGCTGTGGGCTACACCCCACATGGGGATTTCAGTCTGTTTAGCCACACCCACAAACGTCCCGAGCTCTACGTAAACAGAAAAACAGAAAACAAGAAAATACAGGCAGAGGGCAGGGTCTCTGCAGATACAGACACCATCACATACTTCTAGTGACTCCTAAGTGATGATTCAGAGGGATTACTTTTACATTAGTCTATAAATTGTTTTTTAGGATAAAGTTACATATTATGCCTTTAATACTACATTACATGACTTCCTGCTTTGCTCCTGTCATAATTACTATGGCCACTAGAGGGCGCCACCTAACAATACACGTAAATATGGCTCGTAATAAGCTGCTTTTACAAACTATGGTTTCGTCTTTTCGGTCACTCTCTTATAAATGCAATAAGCAGTGAAGACTGAAAATGAGAACCTTCGGTAGTTGACTAATTAATTTCTAGCCCCAAATTGACCCACTCTGCAGTTAGCTGCCACCTCCACAGGATGTTTCTCCAACAGACCAGTGAGTGAGGTCTCTGCATCTCACACAGCAGGAAGACTTTGAGCCAACTCTGGCTTTGTGCTTGCACAGCAGTGACTCAGTTTGATTCAGTATTCATTATCATTATCAAGGTAACATTTAGACAGCACGGATCTAAACACAAATATGAAAAGCCTTTCTGGGAAAGTGGCAGACCACCTTTGCGTATATTTATTTAATCTACATCAAGAGTAAACTACCAGCTATATAGATTAGCAGGCATGTTATAATAGCAGGGTGTAGTATCAATAATAAATTAAGTTAAATTACATCCAGTGATTCAATATGTTGCACCCACATTTCCATTCCTGCAAGAAAATACAGAGGACTTTGTAAAGACAGAGCATGTTTTGACAGAATACTGCATCAGTTTTGTCACAAGTAACTCAATGAAGTGACATTTTAAGTATTTCCTCATTCATACCCAGCGTTTTTCTTCCAGCAATCTTCATGTCCTTGGCAGCACAGAGTGTTACATTTTGCTGTTATAGTGCTTTTTTTGTTGTTGCTGTTGTTGTTGTTGCTCATATTTATTCCCTACAATAGTTTGTCCTTAAGGAAGGAAAAAACACTTTAATACATGTATTTTCCACAAATGCATGCCAATGTGTCTGAGACTATAACAAAGCATGCTACAGTATCCAAAGCTATCACCAGCACTCGAATAGTAGAGACTGGTACAAGGTACTACTGTACTAAAGCATACATCCAAATAAGGTAGTAGAACGGACATGAAAACACTATACATACATTATGAAATAAATTATTTGGCAATCGATAGCTACAGTAAAATGTACTGTGGCTCAATGAAATCACTCACCTGTTTATACACCATACACTTCTTCTACTTTAATTTCCATTTGCTCTGAAACCTTCTTACTGCTTTGTATTTCATTCATATCAAACCACATGGGACTTCTGGAGAAGCCCAGCAGGAGGTGTTTTTCAACTAATCTAAAAATGGATGCCAGTACAGTAGTGTAGTATTTTCTGCTTTCTATTTTTTTCACTGTTTTTACCCCAGACAATACTGCTGCTACATTTTTCATTTAATCTCAAAGCAGACACTCCTAAACCCACATGGCTCACACACTGTCCTACCTGCCTTGTTATTTCACATACCATACTGTATACTGTATATACGTCAGCTGTTCTCATTCACTGTTTGTAGTATGATGCACTGTAATTCGTACATAACTTACTTAATTGTGAGCCAGGAGGCCCAGGTTATTATGTGCCATTTTGACGTTATATTTTAGACGGCAACCTCTGGTGGCCGTAGTAATTATGACGGGAGTAAACAAGGAAGTGAGGCGACGTAAAAAGGACTTTCACCCAGGAGATACAGTTATGTTGTGATGTAGGACATGACGTATAGGACAGTGGTTTGCTCACGTTATAATGACTGCGGCCACTGGAGGGTAGTATTTAGACCAGAGGTGGCCAAACTTTTTTGATTGTGGGCTATATCCAGAAAAATATAAGGAGTCATGGGCCAAACATTAGTAAATGTGTAGTGTTCAACCAGTTACAATGCAAGAAAATCAGTGTTTCTAGACCAGAGAAGCCTATATGCCATAGAAAATTGATTTTCTAGCAAAATAACACTAAACTGTTTAACATTGACATTATAGTAGTTTTGTAACTGCCTGGTGGTCGGGTTAAAAAAAAAATCTCCCTTGGGCCAAACATTACACCAGTAATGTGTTAAATATCTATAAATGAAAGTTAATAAAATAGGATGAAAATAAACACCACAGGGAAAAATAATGAAAATCAATAATTAAAACTAAAAAACTTACATTTAAAAAAGTATATATTTAAATTTGGCTACTTTTGAAAACTTAAAATTACATTTTGTTATTTGGGTTGTTATATTTTAAAAAACGAAAATAAATAAATACATTTAAAAATGCATTTGGAATAGTCAAAAATAAATAAATATTTTTTTTATTTTAATTAACAAAAATAATATTAAATAATATTAAAAATATTTTAAATTGCTTGATAAAACATGATGTTTTCACAAACACGTGTTCATGAGTGATTTTGGGACTTTGTAAATCATTCAGCGTGGTCTAGACTGACACAATATATAAAACTGAATTTAATCAATTTCCTTATTTGCCTTTCTATTAATGTATTCATTTCTCTATTTATTTATTTATTTTTGAAATGTATTAATTCATTTTTAATGTTTTTTTTATTTTTTTATTCATTAATTCATTATTGCCTTGATTTAATTTGAATTTTTATTTATTTATTTATTTTGAAAAGTATTAATTCATTTTTAATGGGTTTTATTTTTTTATTCATTAATTAATTATTGCCTTGATTTAATTTTTATTTTTATTTATTTATAATTTCCCCTCCGCTTGCTTTTAGATGT
>JAOVVB010125879.1:0-12395 GCA_028570985.1 Heterobranchus longifilis | reverse complement strand
AGAAATGGATCATTAATACAAGTAAATTAAAATAACATCAGAGAAAAAGTGGAACCATAGTGCAACAATAACGGTTTGACGTCGGCATGTTAGTTGCAGAGGAACAATATATAAGGAAACTTTCGATGTTATATATGTAATATGTAATTGCTTTTTGATCCTTCAGGCACTAAACAAAAGGGAAGATCAATATCGTTCGTAGAGAATAATGTGTTTATGCTTTCAAACATGTATAATTTAAGAGCTTAATCAAGAAAAAGGCGGGTGTAGCTTAAAGACAATGTAGGGAGGAAATATATGTGGGTATCTTATTTGTAAGTTTTTTTACGCAGCTATTGAAGCCGGAGATGCGAATATGCGAATATAAAACTAATTTTACTGCGGCCACAAACCAGGTCAGTAGCGTATGTAATGGGCATAATAATGACAAAAAAACAGGCGATTCAGCCTAATCAACCAAAAAGCCAGCCGAAAAGAAAATATGATGAAGCCTATCTTGTGCTTGGATTCATGGTGGGGATGGTGGGCGCAGAGGAGAGACCCGTGTGTGTTTTGTGTCTTAAACCGCTGGCAGCAGACAGCATGAGACCCAACAAATTAGAAAGACACTTAGAGACAACACACCCCAGTCACGTTAATAAGCCACTCGATTTCTATGAAAGAAAGCTGGCAGAATACAGACAGCAGGAGAATCGCATGGTAAAATCTGAATCAGTGGACAGCAAAGCACAAAGGGCTCCATTCAAAGTTGCATATAGAATTGCCCAGTGCAAAAAAAAAACTACAAACGATTGCTGAGAGGCTAAGATAAGTGACAAACGTAAGCCTGTTATAACAATTGCACGTGTATTTTATCTGTTTTGAACTTGGTGTTATTTGATCTTATTGGTTTAGAAATTAATATTTCAATAAATAGTTAACTTGGCTGATTTCGTTATCATTTTGTTGACAAGTAGGGCTTGAAAATTCACTCACCCCCTTAAGTGGGGAATGACAGAAAATGTTTAAGAACCACTGGGTTAAGGTCCGGTTAATGACTCGGCCAGTCTAAAACATCTTCTTTCCAATTCTTTCCAAACACATAAAGTTGCCAGTGAGTTTTGACTCATTGTTTTGCAAGTTTCTCAGAAAAAGTTTGGATGCATTTCCGTGTAGATTGGCAGACAGAATGTTTTTGTACGTAGACTCCTGAATTGATTTTGCTGTTAACATCATGATTTACATCAACAATAAATATTAGAATAGAAACAATCATGCAAGCCCGAGCCATGACACTTCCTCCACTGTGCTTGACTTATGAGATTGTGTTTGTGGTTCATTTGGGTTAGATTTAAGCACATCTAATTAAAAAAAAAAAAGGTTCATCTTGGTTCCAGAACTTTACTGGCTCATCGCTGTACTGTATTTCTTTTGAATTCTAACCCGGCCTTCTGATTCTTCCTGCTGATGAGCAGCTTGTATGTTGTGGTTTGGCCTTTATATTTCCACTCTCAAAGTCTTTTTTCGAAAGTGGATTGTGAGACCCTCACAGGGCATAAGTGCTGTTGGTGATGTCACTGATTGTTTTCTTGTGGTTTTGCTTCACCGCTCTCGCTAGAAGTTGTGATCAACTGCCGTTGTCTTCATAAACTGATCTGTTCTATGGCTGGTTATGAGTACGGAAGTGGTTTCTTTTTTTTTTTCTTTTTTTTTCTGAACATTACAAATTGTTGTACTGGCTATACTAAATTCACTGGTCAGTTTCCCTTCTTTTTCAGCTTAAAAATTGCTTTGCTTTTCTCTCCTAGACAGTTCTCTGGTTTAGAAGCTAGTTTACCTTTTGTTAATAACAAATGCAGTCTTCACAGGTGAAGTCCAGGAAATAAGCCTAGGGTAAACATTTAAAGCCATGAACTGTTTAAACAGGCTTTCAGGACACACCTGGGTACTAAGAAGCATGATCACTTGAAAAATATGTGGGTTCAATTAAAAGGCGCCATATTGAAAGTTGGCGGCATAGTTGCTGTGTGCATGGAGTTTGCATGTTCTCCCCGTGCTTGGTGGGTTTCCTCCGGTTACTTTGGTTTCCTCCCACAGTCCAAAGACATACAGATTAGGCTAACCGCCATTCCGGAATTGCCCATAGTCAGTGAATGCGCGTGTGAATGTTTACCGGAGATCCCACCACATAAAACGGGAGTCAATACAATGGTCACTATTGGCCTACATGGTCCCTAGTTGGACAAGGAGGTTTCTGGATGGATAGACGGATGGATATTGTAAGTTGTTTAAAATATCCAGAAGGAAATATTATCTGGTGAAATGTATATAAGCTTATGTAAATGTATTTATAAGCTTCCCAAATGCCTCACTTGGCCTGCAGACATTGTATCTGTGCTCGATATGAGAGTGGCTTCAGGCCACTCCAGTATGGGAAAAGTAAGAGAATGCAATAGAGGCAAGTTAAATGTTTAGTTAATAAAAAGCCACCTTTAAATGTCATTGTTTCCTGTAGTGTCACTGAAGATTTGGAGTTTGGTTTTGTTCTTCTTTAGTTGTTACTCCTGGGGGTGTTACTGAAGATTTTCTTTGTTTTGATCCCACATTGGTGCACACAAGCACCTCACATCCTCCAACAACAGATCACACACAGTTGAACCTGTAACAGTAACCTGTAACATCAAGGCACGTGGTTCAAAGCCCGCTTGCAATCAAACTCCTTTTTCCTATTCCAAGCCTGCATTAGACGCCCCATAATCTTATATGTCACCCAGTCTGTGAAAACCCAGCTAAAGTAATTTTTTAGTGATTCAGTGTTTTCTACATAAAAAAAGTTCTACATATGATTTATGTCGAAATGAAGAAATTTACTTTAGCTGGGTTTGCAAGCGGGCTTTGAACCACATATGTCCTTGATAAACAGCCTCTACTGTCCACTTTATTTACACTTCGTGACATTCAACATAACACATTTTTATCTTCTTAGCTTAAATCCAGCTGGTTGTAGTTTATAGCCAAAACAAAAGAATCTGCCGTGCTGTTCCAGTAAGTAACTAAAAAAACAATTTGGCAATTTTCAGCAGAAGCATTTACATGAGAATTTATTTAGAGTTTTGAATTCGTATTCCAAAATAGTTCCTATGGTTTTAGAAAACTTAATCTTAATTGATCAGTTAATTGGTTTTAGTAAAATTTACAGATTGTAGAATAGAACAGTTTTTTTTTGTATTATTGCCAAAGCAAATAATTTAAAAACTGCAATTTCAAGATCGTGATGTTCTGTAATAACCGATCTACTGGATTAACTGATTACTAGGAAAAATTCACTCATTGCATTGTTAGAGGAGGCATTTTTTCACCGTTTTACTTTCCTTTTCTTTCTTTTTTTTTCATTTTCAGCCTTCTATAAGCCTTGCCTTTCATGCTACGGAATTTCTGAGTGTGACTTAAGTTCAGATAAAACATGACATGAGAACGCTTTGTACTTTGTGGGTAATTTTAATTTATCTACTGTATAAATGTTGCTGTAAAAAAAGTATTTTATTTTTTATTTATTTTGCATATTTCTTATGCTTAAATGATCAAGATCATCAAACAAATTTTTATACAGTATTACAGAAATAGATCCTAAGTAAATACAAAATGCAGTTTATAAATATTAATTTCATTCATTAAGTGAATAGCTGTCCAACCCTACTGTACCTTATCCTATGTGAAAAAGTAATTAACCATATTTTGTGGAAACCTGAGTTAAATTTCACTTGCCATACCCAGACCTGATTACTACCAGACCTGCTGAATCAAAACATCACTGACGATAAAGAAAACCAGTCTGACAAAGTGAAGCACTTAAGGATCTCCAAAAGCAACATGATCTAAAGAACTTCAAGAACAGATGAGAAAAAAAGTAATTGACATATATTAGTCTGGAAATGGTTAGAAAGTCACTTCTTTGGGTCTCTTTAGTGAACCACAATGAGATTTGAACAATGATCAACCTTCCCAGTAGTGGCCGGCCTACCAAAATTACTCCAAGAGCAAAACAACGACTCATCCAGGAACTCATAAAAGAAACCAGAACAACATGTAAAGAACTGCAGGCAACTATGGGAGCGTTCCAAGACGAAAGCCACTGCTAACCAAAATAAAAAACATAGTCAGTTCGTAATCTCTAGCTCAAATGCTAGCAGGTTTATGCATCTGGACTATGATCCTAAACACACCAGGAAGTTTTTGGAGGTGGCCTACAGGTAGTTAGAGCCTGGACGTAAATTCGATTGAGATCCTTAAACAGGCCGTTCCTGCTCGAAAAGCCTCCAATATGGCTAAATTAAAAATTCTGCAAAGAAAAATGGGCCAGTTATTAGGTGTAAGGGGTAATTACTTTTTCATATAGGGCCAGGCATCTTTGGACAACTTTTTTCCCCCTAATAAATGAAATCATCATTTAAAAACTGCATTTACTTGGGTTATCTTTATATAATAACACAATTTGCTTGATGATCTCTATTACTTAAATGTGATTTTTTTAAAAACAGGAAGGGGCAAATACTTTTTTACAGCACCGTACATTAAAAAAGTCAGCATTCATGAATTTTTGGTTTAGTTTGTCCTACAAAAACACTTACTTAGAGCTTTTCTTAAAAAAAAAAATAAAAAAAAAAGATACACATGATATGTGGTGTGGATGTGCAGCATCCACACCACATACTGTAAATTACAATACTTTGGTTAACCCCAGAACAACTTCCACTTTTCCTGATTTACCATTCATAGAAAAGTTTCATGAACATTTGAAGCTCTGTATCATGCCTCTGGTGTGATGTAGTGATGGAAATCTGACGCAGCAGCGTCGCATCTGTAGAAAAGAGTGGTTTGTTATCTTAGATGCTGTGTGTGTCCTTGTTTTGTGTGTCACCAAACATACATTTGGGTAAACACAGTGTGTCTTGCACATTTATGCACACTAAGTATCGAAGTATTACAGTCGATTATATCTCATCTTTATTTCGCTGGAGTGACAATTTTAGCAAAAAGTGAGAACTCTGACCTGAAAAACAGTGAAATGAAATGAGAAAGATTAAGATTTCAGCAACGCAACACTTAAGAAGGCACGTGGAGGATGTCAGATGGAAATGAAGGTGACTGTATTTAAGATGAAGGAAATGGAAACCATGCGTGTGTGTGTTTGAGAGAGACAGAGTGTGAGGCACAGAGAGTGAAAACAGGAGAATGTGTAGGCTGTCAGTAAGGTTCACTCAGTGATTCTGACTCCACACTAGAGCAATGACAATGAACCTGCCTTGACGATAAACACTTTTTAAAATATTTTTATATTTTTTTCCTTCGTTCGCCATGGCTAGACCAGTTCCAATTTTTATCTCGGTAGTAAAAAGTACACTCCTGGTTTTCATTCTCGTAGTACCTGTACATACGCAAGGTAAGTCGATTTCTTTGTGTTTAGCTGCTGTTGTCTCCAAGACATTATTGTACATTTATTCAGTTTTCACATATTGCTCATAATTTTGCCTTGTTAAGTTGTTTACGTTTTGAAATAACTCACATATCTTTCAAGATTTTGCCTACAGTTTGTTTTGGTTTGTTCTTTATGTTTTTGGTTACAAATTTCTTCGTTACAAACTCTTTTGAACTTTTACCCGTGCGATTTATCCTCTTGGATTGTGACACATATGTCACGTTTAATAGTTTACCTCAAAAGGAAAATACTGTCTAAAATATATGAAATGTTCTTGTTTTACATAGAGGTTCACAAGTTGTTTTACGAAATGAATACAAGTAGTGTTCAAGTCAAACTGGGACTTTTGTCCTAAATAACAGAATACAGTTATAACAGTAAAAATTCCTTTATTTCTCTATATAATCCCCTGCTACACTAATGTACTTCCTGTATCCCAGCATTTCACCTCTAAAACCCTAGCCTCCCAGGAACTGCTTTAACATGTGGAAATGGCTTGGAGTGAGGTCAGGACTGTACGTGGGATGTGGCAAGCCGAGTTCCTGTTACAAAGTCTTGTTCATGAATGATTTTGTGTACAGTTCTTACAGACAGATGTGTCTTTTCCACATGTTGGCGACAAGTTATGCGCGATTTTCAAGGATTAGGCGTTCCACTCACTGAATGTTCACGGGAACGAGTGCAGTGGGCTCTGAGTCACCTCGTCTGGGATCGTAATTTACGGACATATGGTCTTCTTAAAAAGTGTGTTTGCACCATTTCAATGTTTTACTTTGGCTAAGAATCTCATCACCGTACTGCCTGAGAAGTTTTCTGTAAATATTATCATAAATCAGTTATACACCCTCACCGGAAATTTCATAAAATCCCATTTGACTTGAACGCCTTCTTATTTAGCTAAGGAGATTAGGTACCTTCACAGTATGATGGTGGAAAAAAAGGACTGGGTTTTCAAGACAAGCACTACCACATGGCTAATAAAAATAACTATGGAGAAATTATTTTAATATAATTAAACAACAATGATGACATTAATTAAACTAATAATAATAATAATAATAATAATAATAATAATAATAATAATAATAATAATAATAACACCTCTTAAGGAGTTTTGAAAATATTCTACAGATAATTTGAGGGCTATTCAGGCTTGCCGCTGAGGCTGTGTCCATGGTTGGATATCACTCTCTCATGTCTCTTCATAGAAGAACCCGGGAAAACAATAGTTTGGATTTGTATAATAATACAATTTTATGTCTTCAAGCCAAACCATATGATAGACTGCTTCAGTTACCAAAGTTTTATTTAATGTAAAATAAGTGTAGCGCTTCATGATTAATTATGACATACATTAATTATGACATTAATTATGATACAGTAAATGAGTAATATAATTAACTAGACCTGGGGTGAGACCTGGGTCTGATTACTGATGGTGTTTAGCTTTGTTTCCTAAAAATGATTACAGAAGATTTAGCAGAGCTGCGTGTGGTTTGCATTTGTCTACATTTCACTGTACATGACACACATAAACTGAGCAAGATTGTTATAATCCAAAGCATGCAGATGCAACAGTTTTTGCAGGTAAAACCTCAGATAATCTCATCTATCTGCACAACTTACGAATGTGAGTCTTTCAGTTTTCTCAAAAAAAAAAAAAAGAAAAGAAAAAGTGATGCCCAAATGTTTGCTTTGGTTCAACAAGCAGCGGTTTGTATGTTCATATACATGTTTTAATTTAGTGTGTTTGCGGTCTTTAAAAAAAATTTTTTTATCTATCTTTCTATCTGTTCTCTGTAGGTCCGGTTGCTTTGTGTGTCCCTGAAATCAAAGTTCGGAAGAACACAGTTTACGGAGCCTCCAGAGAACGCCTGTTAAACATCTCTTGCCCTGTGACGTATTGTGCAGAGGTTCCTGCTGTTGCATGGATGAAAATTGATGAAACAAGCAAATACATACCGATCAATGAAACAAATCATGTAACAATTACACAAGAAAAAACAGGGTTGAAGAATATTATATCATATTTGAGCTTTAGGAACATATCAACACATAGCAACGGAGTTTACAGATGTAAGATTTTCACAGCCAACTTTTCACTGGAAAGCCACAACATTAATATAAATGTTTCAGGTAAGGAACCGATCCACAGTTCTAAAACATTGACAAGTATTATTTTTTAGCCTAAGACTTGTTAGAATATAATATAAACTGAAAATAATCAGGTTTAACTGTCCCCCATAGATTCCAGTTACCTCAGTGCAAATAACAGCACTGGATTTTCAGAGACAAAGTCAGATGTCAGCTGGCTTCTGTACGTGTTCATCTGTTTAGGAATACTCGGACTAGTTGTGATTGTGATGATGATCTCTTTCCTGTGCATAAATATATGTGAGTTTTGTAATTATGCATAATGAACTAAAATTCTAAAAAAAAAACAAAAAAAACATTATACATTTTATAATATTTTAACCTGTTTTCTTCAGGTTCAAGAAAAGCTCACAATCATAGACACAACGTAAGTCTCATCAGCACACGCTATGATTTCTCACACATTTTTTTATGCAGTGTTAAAAACATCTTTTTTTTGTCCTCTCTAGAATGCAGTGCCCTGTCTGAAACCAAGGAGTGCAACTTCACCAGGAAAGTCCCAGGAAATTCCAGAAGAGCAAAACAACATCTATGATGTCCCTACAGATGATGTACACTCAGAGTTGGACTCCTGGCATGCACGGAACGATCAGGAATGCACATCAGACATGAGGAATGGATACAGGAGTAGTGATGGATCACAGCAGATTGTTTATGCCACTCTTCAACATCCTACGGCCGGAGGACCTCCTGCAACCCGTCATCAATCAAGAGAACACCTTTCGGAATATGCATCCATCCGAATTTCCTAAAAACTTCCTGTAACTGTAGATAAAACTGTAACTGTACAATCTATATACAGTATAAGAAGCAGAGAAATTAGAAGATTTGTAAGCCTATAGCTATAGTTATTGAAACTTGTTCTTAAAACAGAACATACATTACACATACACCAATCACCAATCACCATTAATATCATAACCACCCAAGTTTAGGTTGCCCTTACTGTATGCTGCTGGGGTACTGTAGCTCTGGCCCCACGGCGCATAGCTCTGCAGGATGTCTGTGGGTGTGCTGGCACCAACACATTGGCAGCAGATTCTTTGGCTGCTGTAGGTTGTGGAGTAGGGTGCCCATGCATCAGACTTGTTTATTTGGTGCATCCCATGGATGCTCGATCGAATTGGGATCTGGGGAATTTGGAGGCCAGATCGTTTTTTTTTATTAGTAATTTATGCTGTATTGGCTTTTCTGTCGTATCATCGGTGCCCATGATTCTGTCACCATTTTACTGGTATATAATTGATAATCAATAGTAATATGTTAATGTTACAGTAGGTGGTGTTAATTCTACGGCTGTTCAGTGTATATAATGTTTATTGTACATACAGTACTGGCGATTTCATGATTGTCGTTTCATTTAGCACTTATAAATTCTAAAAATTAAATTTCCAAAGGAATTAAAGCTGTGCATTTTATTAAAATTTTAAAACATTAACATTCATTTATTCATTATTCATATGTTACCATTCCCTATAAGCTACTCCACAGTGCAGTTATAGTGTGCTGAGCTGCTGTTTAGGTTTAAGTCATTATCTAAATCTTGGTTCATCTTAGTAGCGGAGCCTTAGATACCTTTCCTTGGCTGACACGCGATACCTATAATACGGTCTCCTGCTGTCGTAGCCGACCTACGTGTTGCTAATAAAGAGGAACGCATGTACAGTATGCCAACAACTCCCCAGTGAAAATGACTTCTAAAATGATCTTATGGTATTTTACAGCAGGGCTTTTCTTACCTATTTATCATGGAGTTTACAGTATATGATACTGAGTGGTGTCATCTGTTCTACTTTCAACTATTTTTAATCACATTTGTACAAAAACCTCTTCACTCACCACAGTGGTTTGAACATCCCTTCTCTCTCTTTAGCATGCAAACAAAGTAAACCAGAAAGCAACCAATGTTTGTACCTTTTTTTACAGTACAACATGTTCACAGAACCCAAGAAATATGTTATATGTGTGCATATGCTTTTGGTTTTAAGTGCATCTACTGTAGTAATGGGCTGGGTAACTCAACTCTGTGTTTTTTAATCTTTCCCTTTCTTTGGACTTCTTTTTAAATCCATTTATCGTTCTTCAGTCTTTGACAAAAATTGTGCAGCAAAGTCGTTACTGAACACACACACACACACACACACACAGACACAGACACAGACACACACACAGACACACACACACACACACACACGAAGGTGTTATAAATGGAAATTGCTGCTTTGTATCTTTCTTTGTATCTTGTAAGTCAATGGAAAAACAAGATGAGCAGTCAGACCTGCGCCCCATCTCCAGTTAAAGGCACAAAGAGCAGTATTATGATTAATAACCGTTAACAACCGTTAGTGCATTTACAGTGGAACTTTCCAGCGTCTGTGGAGTAAAGGAATTTCCACCATGATGTACGAAATACATTCACCTCCATTTCTTCTGTTCGTAAAGTGTCTGGGATTTTTTTTTTTCTTCTACGCTTCTACTTTTCACTCATGTTATTGCTAATAGTATCAGTAGGAGCGAATAATGTACCTTGGCGTTAAATGGAAAAAGAATGGCAACAGAATGGCAGAAACACTCTCAGTAGTACTGTGAGACTTTTGATATGAGTCATGGTTATGAGAGAGAATGAGAGAGAGAATATTGTTTGAATATTTAAAGAAATAATAAGAAAACGTCACAGAGGAACGAAAGAGAAGATTTTCGTTTCCAATCTAGACAGAGTCTGGAGAAGTAGAAGATGACTACAGCCAAAAAAAAAAAACCTTGCACCTTTCCTTTCAGAAACTTGCACTATTAATGGATTGTTTATAATTTTGTTTTCTTTAGAAATAAGACTTTCTCTCTCTCTCTCTCTCTCTCTCTCTCTCTCGCTCTCCATCTCTCTCTCTCTCTCTCTAACACTTTGTGCTCTGATATCTTATCTGTACTCATGTAAGCCAGATATTTTTCTTATTGCCATAAATACCAGCATTTTTACCATTTCACAGCAACCATACTGTATCTCCGTATCGTTGCTGCCTGTGTCACTCTAATATGCTTGTATGAGCTGTTTGTACAGCAAATAGTGTTCAAGTTCAGACCTCCAAGTCTAGTTTACAGCTTGGTTTGGTATTTCACCTACTAAACCGGCCAATGTACAGATAAGTTGAATCAGTTGTTTTGGAGAAAAAAATGTACTGGACACTGGCCCTCCAGTGCTGGATGTGAGCACCTCTACCACAAAGCCACAAAACAGCTTTACAGAAATCTACATGTAGATTAAAGTAATTTTAAGAGTTCAACTTATTTTAAACTTTAAAATTGAATAAAATGTTAAAGAGTTCAACATATTTTACAGTCTGTCTTAAAATAAAATTGAGGTGCATATAAATACATTACAATAGATTATACATTTTCCTGCTCTACACGCCAGCTGTGAAGTTTGTCACCCAGAATGTGAGTACAGTATAAGTAATCAGAGCCCTAATCCACAATCCCTATTCTGCAAAACAAGAACACTCATTTTCACTGAGTTAAATGGACTTGCCAGACCCAGGCGTGGTTACTGTCAGACCCGTTGAATCAAGAAATCAGTTAATTAGAACCTGTCACATGAAGCAATTGACATGTATTAGTCTAGAAAGGGTTACAAAGCCAATTCTAAAGCTTCGGGATTCCAGCGAACCGCGGTGAGAGCCATTATTCACAAATGGAGAAAACTTGGAATAGTGGTGAACCTTCCCAGGAGTGATCAGTGTTCCAAAATTACTCCATGAGCACAACAACAACTCACCCAGGAGCTCATCAAAGAACAGCTTTTAAAGTACTGCAGGCCTCACTTGCCTCAGTTAAGGTCAGTGTTCATTATTCAACAATAAGAAAGAGACAGGGCAAAAATAGCACCCATGGATGAGTTCCAAGGTGAAAGCCACTGCTAACCAAAAAGACCACAATGGATCGTTTTAGATTTGACAAAAAACATCTTGATTATCCCCAAATAAAGTATTTGCCAAAATATACGTCAAAAATATTATGTGGACTGATGAGTCAAAGGTTAACCTTTTTAGACGGTGTGCGTCCCTTTATATCTGGTGTAAAATTAACACAGTGTTTCATTATTATTATTTTTTTTAAACATCATACCAACAGTCAAACATGGTGGTGGCAGTGTGTCTGGGGCTGCTTTGGGACTTCAGCTTCAGGACCTGGACTACTTGCCCTAATTAATGGAAGCATGAATTCTGCCTCTACCAGAAAACCTTGAAGGATGTCTGGCAATCAGCTCCTGAGCTCAAGTTCAAGCACACTTGGACTATGCAACAGGACAATGATCCAAAACACATCAGCAAGTCCACCTTTGAATGGCTCAAAAAAAGTTAAGGTTTTGGAGTGGCCTAGATCGGACTTCCGATCGAGATGCTGTGGGATGAACTTAAACTGGCTGTTTTTGCTCAAAAAACCTCCAATGTGGCTGAACGAAAACAACTCTGCAAAGAAAAGTGGGCCAAATTTTGGAAACGCTTTATTGCCCGCCAAAAAGGGCACGACCAGTTATTAGGTTTAGGGGGCATTTACTTTTTCACATAGGGCCAGTTAGGTTTGGACAGCTTTTCTTTTACTTAATAAATGAAATCATCATTTAAAAACTGCACTCTGTATTTACTCTGTATTTATCTATGTATTTATATACACTACCATTCAAAATTTTGGGGTCACTTTCTAACTCCATGATCGTTCCTGATTTTTATTTCTTTCTACATTGTAAAGGCTGAAGGCGTCCAAAAAATGCATTAATCTCCTTTGAACAGTT
>JAOVVB010125869.1:0-12395 GCA_028570985.1 Heterobranchus longifilis | reverse complement strand
AAATTCTTGATAGTGAAGACAATGTTAAGGAAGTTGAAGAAAGACAGGGTTATCTTCTCCTTTTCAGTAACTTTCACAAGTCTGCTCACCGCTGATAGCTGCTCTGTATGAATAAATGGACATTTACACTGCGATTTTGTGGGATTCTTCTATAGAGCAGGGGATCATGACATCATTCACAGAATGAATAAATGAATGAATGAATGAAGAAAATTAATGAAGAAAATGTGTTTGTCAACAGTGGAATGTTATGTAATTTGTCCTGTGTATTTGTATAAGCTAAATGTGTTTAGCATTAAGGAGACATTTGGTGTGTTATATTTTGTTGCGTCTGAACTAATGTCAGTGTGTTACCAAGAAACTGCAGTTCATCGAGTGGCCCCTTGATGCTGGCTCCAAAACAGAGCAACTCTCCATTGGGCACCATATTAAAATGCACTGCTGCTGGCCTCCAGACTGCTGTGTGTGCAGTTTGCACTGCCTGAATTTGAGTTGATAACAGCTGCTAAATATCTCCCTTACTCTTCAGGCTGTGTCCATCTAGCTAGCTTCTTAGCCTAGCTTGTTAGCTTCCGCTAGGTTGTTAGCTTCTCCACCTCTTTTACCATTTTTGCATTACCTGGGAGCCAGCAATGCCAAGATGGCGACGGCCAGAGCCGCCCACTTTGAGCTTCATTTTGGCTCTTCAGGGTCACGGAGACGATGTCCATATTTTATCTGTGGTCCACACTCGTCACAGCAGTCACGTTAGCGGTTGTGTTGGTCCAGCTGGGGATATCACTGCCAGCTGACTCCAACACATCTCCTTCCATAGGGCAAAACAATGGACGGTCATGCAACACTTCATCTAGCTCGTCGTAAAATGGGCAAGTTATAGACTGTTGGTATACCATCACCAAAACAACCACCACCTCCTTGTCGGGAACAAATCAGGACACATTAGCATTTACACTCGAAAAGATATGTAGTCAAATGTATCCCAGAACACCTCGGTAAGTGATTGGATCACAATGTGTCTTGGTCGTCATTTACACTTGTATTCAGCACTGTCCACTTGTGATATGATCGCCCAAGACGCATTTTAAAATGAAGTGTAAACAGGGTCTTTTGTGTTGTAGTATTGGAACATATTTCTGCTGTAGATCTGCCATAATACAGTGTATATCGACAACATTGTCACTGTACAGTTGTCATATTTTGACTGAAGTATTTTAAATTCATAAGGACTACATTTTGGCACAGATTTCTTGAAAAGTATTGTCTTTTGTGCACTTTTAGTCAGTTTTTGTTTTCATGAAACAAGATAGAAAATACTGAGGAAAACAAAAGCAATCTCAGTTAAACAAGGCATATAGACCCCCCAAATAGTATTTCAAACTTTGTGTGTCAAATCCCCTGGCTTTGTAGGCTATTGTGACAGAAAACAGTAAGACAAATTCATTTTAGAAACTATGCTCATTAATTGCTTACCCTTCTTTGGATGTCACGGGGTATAGCCTACTGTGTGACTTCTTTTCAGCCCAGTATTTTATAATTTATCCCATAATCAGCTCTACCATCTTCCGATGTCTATCATCTTTGTTGTAACTGGCTTGCGGCAACAGCTTCTCAACGGTGATTAAAATGCCATTTCCGACAAAAAACAAACACATTTTCTACCTTTCACCTCGCCTCTGTGTTAACTTTACTTTCCATTTCTTCTATGAAGTACTGTCGGCTACCGGCACGGTCATAAACAGACTATTATCACAGAATCTGTGGCGTCTCTTTGATGTGTCTGACATCTCAGTAAATAATGAGGAAATGTGCAGCTCTGATCAAGGCATGCTGATCTTCAAGCTGTTACGAGGGGGGTTAATTCTTGACATAGTTCATCTGTGGCCACTACCTCCCAGATGAGTGCTAAATGGGTTGGAGACTGGATATCACCATTTGCATTCAAATTGCACATTTCCCTTTCAAGAGACCACACCACAACAGAGCACAACCCCTTGTGTTACTGAGAGTTTCAATGCTTACAATAATAAATAGTTTTTAAATGGATGGAAGATTAAGGAAGATGAAAGGAATGCATAATAATTCCCGCTGGTTGTTCAACAGGTAACGCAAGACACGAGTTAGAGCAGTGGTTCTCAACCAGGGGTCCGGGGACCCCCAGGGGTCCTAGAGGGAGTTCCAAGGGGTCCTCAGAAAAATGGGGAATAGTTTATTTTCACTATTTAAGAAGTGAGAACAATGTGAGTCATAAGAGTGACTTTTCTGATCATTGGTTTTACTTCCTCCATGGTCAATTCCTCAACTGTAGTTGACAAATCATATCTAACAAACCACAAATATTTTCAGACGGAGGTCCCTGAAGCAAAACCTTTTCAAATGGAGGTCCCTAATGTGTATCTATTTAGGGGTCCTTGACGTGAAATAGGTTGAGAACCACTGAGTTAGAGGATCAAATGGGACGTGTGCTGGACAAAATATTTAAGTAGCCAAGTACACAGGTGAGGGGGTTCATTGTTACATCTAAGATCTGAGTACAGTGTGGCTGTGGGCCTACACACTTTGTATTTAATACAGTGGTAAGAAGGGAAATATGTCTCTAGCAGTGGTATTCATTTTATTCTTCAGCAATAACCAGAGTAGAGAATTAATTGTCATGGTTGCAAAAGGCAAAAGCTATTTTGTTTCCTTTTATTGTTAAAGTGAAACAGCCATCTCACGTCTGAGTGGAACAGGAGAGAGGTGTGTTCACATCTTAAGCACTCACAATGAACACCTTAATATGGTGTATAACTTTCACCACAGCGTAACATCTCGCTGAGCTCAGTACTCAGAATTTGTGGTAAATCATACAGTGTGTCCAAACGATTTTCAATGGAACTTTTCTCACACGTACACAGTCTGCTTGCAGTCTCCATCATTCCATCACAATGCACAGCACACATCCTCAGAAACAGGAAATATGGAATATTATGGGCTTTCAGATTCAGATTTTCAGATTGAGAACGCATTAGTGGCCTTCTCATTCACTGAATGGGTCTATTCCTTTCTCACCTACTTATAGTTTGATCTATGCAGAGTTTTGGTTTTACAAATTTGAAAAGCTCAACAGCAACTTCCCTTCCCAGAAATAGACCAGACTGAAACTGCTTTCTACTCAGAAATCGACCCGCAAACAATCAAGTCTGTAGAATAATGAACATTGTTTGCTGTTGAGTTTTTCAAATGTAATTTTTAGGCTTCCGTGCCGTCGATAGCCGTGGCCGGAGGCATTACGTTTTCGGGTTACCTGTCTGTCTATATAACGCCTTGAGGGAATTTCTTCAAATTTGGCACAAACATCCATTTGGACTTAAGGATGAACTGATTAGATTTTGGTGATCAAAGGTCAAGGTCACTGTAACCTCACAAAACACATGTTTGGCCACAACTCAAGAATATGCTAATTATGACAGCATTTGACACAAAGGTTAACATCACTGTAACATCATAATATTGCGTTTGTGGCCATTATCCAACGCCATAACTGAGTTTGTGACCATATTTCACTTTTGATCAGATACTGGATTGGTGACACTAATCTTGGGTGTCCACCATGAAACTGTGCTGATTGTTTACATCTTCTGTGCTGCTGGATTTGAAGATGTGTGTGAAGCACCCACATTTTAGACCTTCTTTGCAGTAACATCCATATTTGAAGCATTATCTACAGTCACAGCTACATATGAGTCTGGACAGACATGGGTGTAAACTGCAACTTGACTGGTTGGCAGAAGCATAAAACCATGAGGCAGTAATTCTAGTTCTCAGAGCAGGCAGCACACGCTTGGGAGGTCAGTATCTCAAAACCTTGGCATGGTTTGATACTGCAAGTGCTGAGGTTTTTCTTTCTTCATTTTTTGGTGATTTGTGTAAACCAACTACTTTGGTTAAATATCCCTCTTAAATCATTACTTTTTTTTTACATGTCCATATCTGACAGTAGAATAAGTCATGTGTAATGGTCCTCTGTAAAGACACTGATTTTGCTGCACTTCTTCTGCACAGATACTGTGGAAATCACTTGTGCACAAAGTCACTGGCAATCAGCTACAACATTCCTCTTCAATTGCGGCATAGAGGTGATAATTATGAGCTGGAGACTGTGAAAGAGAGCGAAAAAGATTGTAATACAGAGAAAATGGAAGAGGGAGAAAAATGCCGCAGAGAAAGAGCACACATATGAATAAGAAAGAAGCGATCAGGCTCTGCTAGAGAGTCTGGATCTGAATTGGCCAAGCTCTCTTCTCCCTCATCAAGAATCAAATAACTGTCATCTCTAATGACACGCACGCACACACGCACACACACCCACACACACACACACCGTACATTCACATCAGTCATAAATTTAACATGGTCAATTTAGATAGAGAAGATTGCTTGCCAATGATTCACTCATGACTGAATATCTCATGAGAGTGCACAGGCTGTAGCTGAGGATTTTCCACCTTATTTTTTTTAAATATTAAAGTGGCCCAGGGCTTACACAATGTTTCTTGACATGCTCACCACTTGAAATGAAGATTCTGTCCCTTCTGTGTGCTGTTGCTTGCTTAAACCAGTGCACTGCAACTTTTAGCAGAGGGCTTTGTCCAATCATTGTTGGGTGGCGGAAAGCCCTAGGAGATACAACGGAAGTGTGAGCTGGCTGCTGTCTGCAAAGCATGGCTTGTAAGAAAGCATTAGAAGGACTGACAACTAACCCTAAGCGTATCCAACCAGCTGGAAACCCTGCAAAACAAAACATAGTGCTTCACAAAAAAATAAAATAAAATCCTTTAAATTAGTGTCTCTAAACTGACTCACGTGTTTTCCATTATGTAAATTACGGCAGGGAAACATATAGAAAAGGCTCTGTGTATCTGACATTTGAAAGGTTCTCTCTTTTGTCCACTCTTGTTGAAAACAAAAATATGGCTGGTGGCTGAAACTAGCACTCTTATGGTTTAAATAGAAGCGACACATGTCAGAAATATAAGGTAAGGGCTGGTGTTGAGAAACACCTGATTCAAAAAGTTCTGACAGCCTGGCCGAGATCTCCCCGAGCATTGTCTTGCTTAAGTATGGACACTGGACATGTTTACAGTTTTTTTTAAAGACACCATGTTATATTGATGTTAGTTGGAGAGCAACTGACACTAGAAAGGTAAGAATAGCTACCTTTATGTTAACACTATTAGAAAACACATCAGACACGGGGTGCCATAATTGGTTATCAGGTTAGAATAACATGAAGCCAGCATATGATTTCTCTGTTGGCATCTATTGAGCAAAGAGATACAAATGTCTATGTCTCTATGTCCAGACAAGTCTGTGTTCCACCAGCCTCTATTATATAAACCTATGTCTAAAGCCGTGGTTACACTTGTCTTTTCAATGCGACTTTTGTCATCCAAGTCTGCTGCTCGCATTGGGATCCGATCAGTCAGACCACATGCCAGACTGACTTGGCTCGCATTGAGTTCGGATCACAGTGAGGTGTGGACAGCATGTGGGCACAATTCATCAAACGTAGGTCTCGCATCATGTTGCGGGCACACAGGAGTTTCTCTCCTGAGCGAGAGCAAAGGGAAGGACAGACAGCACACAGCTCACAGTACTGATAGCTGCGTCTCGCACGGGCCCTGCCTCCGTTACAAAATAAACAAAATATAAAGAAAAGAAGGCTCTCTCTTGCACCAAGTGCCATTTTGGATGCACCACTCAGATCACTATGCAATCAGGCAAGTCGCATTGAAGTGTCAAGCGTCGACACGTGTGACATACGGACACAGCTGAGTTCTGATCTGGTGCAACTAAAGTTGCATTGAAAAGACAAGTGTACCCACAGCCTAAGACTTAATGGAGACTGCATTGGGACACAATCTGAAAAAGTAATTGTCAGTTTTTATAAAAAATGTCCAAAGTGCATAGTCTGAAATTTGTCACAGCCCTCCTTATTTGTACAGACCATTATGTAAAAGAGAAAAAATGAACTCTGTACAAAAGCAACTTAGTTAGTATTCATTTGTCACCAGCTGCACAGCTACTCATCAATCCATCTGCTGTCATTCTCTCTGAAACAGTGCCATGTGCAAATGTCAACATTTTGTTATTCCTGCAGTACAACTGCAGGAATAACAAAATGTTAACAAGATGAAAAAACAAAACATGCATAGACGTGTCTTGCAATGTATACACTGCAATGTATACACCCAGTGGTCACTTTATTTGGCACACCTGTACAATCTATTACAACTATTCTGTAACGTGTACTTTTATGATGCATATAATGTTCAGTTTTTGATTCAATTATACTGTATGATTTAACATTGACGTCAGTTAGTGGTGGTATTGTCCCAGGTGATGTCCTGTACAACACCACCTTTAACTATGACCTCAGTAATAAACATATACATTGAATTTACACATTTCCAACAATGTCAACAAAGAAACTGAACATTATAAGTTGCATAATGGTAGAATGTATGACTGAGCTGTTGTATTGATCAAAAATGGCTGTATAGGTTGTCGAAGCAAGCAACCTATTACGACCCATTTTTACATTTGGTGTTAGGCGGCGACCTCTAGTGGCTGTAGTAATTTGGGGGAAAGGAGGAAGTCGGGTGAATGTGTATGAAAAATGAGAAAGTTTGTTTCGGGCAGGCGGGACTTTCACAGGAGGCCGGTGTTCGTGTCCCATGTGCAACAGGAAGTCATCGTTGAGTTATTTTAACTTAACCATTGGTTTTGTTAAGTGGTCCTGTGATGTTGTGGCATTACGTCACACAATGTAACAATGTCACTACTTTTTTCTTAAACCTAATCAAGTAGTTAAGTTCCACAATGTTAACCATGGTCACGTGTTTAAAACTGCGACCGTTTAACAACGTTAAATAGAAAAGTCATATTGTTTTGAGAGTCATTGGCAACTATTCTGTCAGGTATAAGGACGTATTGATTGTACAGGTGTACCTAATAAATTCACTTTTCTTACTCCATAGCTGGCAGAATGCTGCTCTGTTGCTGAGCAGCAGTACTGCAGCTGGTGGGAATTCATTGTTTTGCTGAAAGACACTTGAGTCGAACTTGAGGCGAGATGTTACAGTTTGGCATCCCTAATCACTTTTGCACTCTTCTCCTCAACTGCCTTTGCCATATCTCATCTCCCATAAACTCCCCAATGCATACTAAAGCCAACCTGTCAAAAACAATTCTCCAGAACAATGCTGTGTTGGAGGGAGCAGCCCAAGAGAAAGTCTGCCAAACTGACAAATGCTCAACACACAATAACAACAAGAATTCTTATGGGCAGACTGTGAGGAACACAATCTTTCGCAAAACCAGCCAGTTCAATATTCATCTCCATCGAGTGGCACCAGATCATCAACCTGCTGTCACTTCCTCCTCTTCGCAGTCCGCAGATGGCTGCTTTACAATGAGCATGCACATGTTTCATGATTTTTATAGGCAAAATAGAAGTCTGTGTCTTTGTCTCATGTTGCGCCCCGTTTATCTCTGCGAGACAATCCAGTAAAGCAGGAAAAAAAACAAAAACACGATCAACTGATTTTAAAGTGCTGGAGCAGGATAAACTCATATCTGTAGAACATAATAGAATATGGCAGGTTGATTTTCTGCATACAGCTGCAACAGCCAAATGGCTTTAAACTGAGATTCTGTTCTACAGTATGTCAGAAGTTGCTTATTTTTTCATTGTTAACTGAAGCAGAAATAATTGAATATTATTAGAAAGCGCTGATTGTCCAAAATGGAAATTCAGCTTGCCAAATTGACAAATGTTCATGTTCTGTAATGTCCCAGCCAAAGACTTTAGGAGCAGAGCACAATATTAGAAAGACTTTTTGTGGCAAACCAACTGTGCGCTCATTTGCATCAAGTAGCAGAGTTATTCTTTTGCCAGCTCATCAACTCGCTGTCGTTTTCTCACATGAAAATACTGTTAGTTGGTCTGAAATTTCAGTCTGTCAAAATTAGCATCTAGCCACACTAGCGGCATGACTCTATGTTTGGCAATGTCGGTTTGAGTCCACTGCTTTGGTCCAGATTTAAATTTGTCAACAAGTAGGCTATTTGATGGACTGCTATACAATTTGGTACTCGTGTTCCCCACAGGATGAATGAAAATGACGTTAGTGATCCTTTAGCATTTCATCCAGCACCATCCTCAGGTACTTTGTGTTAGGGGTGGGCGATAGGTACCGAAAAATGTGGTTTCAATCTGATACCAAGTGGCCTGAATCATCGTTATCAATTCTTTTTATTATTAAAAGCGACTTATGTATTGTCTTGTAGGGGAGAGCAGTGTGTCATGATTTATGAGGCTAAAATTTAATACATTTCCATGACCACTAAATGATTTGCAGAAAAACACTTGAATGAGGCCATTTTTTTCAACAACCTCCTTCCTACATACATTGCAGCTTGTGACATTTTCATTCACAGCTGTGCACACACTGCACGAGTGTATACAACACGACACAACAACAGTGGAGTGAAGAGCACATGCACCAAGATGGTTTCACGACAGCGGAACGTTGTTTGCACAGACATTTCTACTCTTTGATGAAATACAAATATAACATAGAAGAGAGAAACTGATCCCTTTTTTTCTATCGATTATATTAACGCTGGAATTGATCTTCATAACAAAGTTGACTAAGACGTGCACTGCTAAATACCAGCATGTGTATAGCATGTGCACTTTAGCATTTGGCACAAAGCACGACTGCGCAGCCTTACAGAGCTGCTAACATGATATATATTACATAATTTCTTGGCACAAATTGAAGAACAACAAAGAGATGTATCATGGTGTAAGTGCAGTGTGTTATAAACCATCCATCAAATGTGTATATATACTGCTCATACATGCTAAGTAGTGTGTTCTTGAGCTAAACTTTGAATGATCTTCTGCTTGAAAGTAAATTTTGAACATTAATTAAAAAGATGCTGATTACAAAAACAAGCTTGGCATCCCCACTTTGTTTCTGATAACAACAAAGCTGTTATCCTGTAACCATAATTAGCCTATTACAAAGGTCATAGTCATGTCAGACTACCCATGGGGGAAAAAAAAGAAAAGAAAATATAACCAATCTCATGATTGATATTCTCCGGGTAATCGGACAACGTGATACAGTGTACTCAGTCTCATCAACCAAATGTCAGTCTCTCCTTTGAGAGGGATCATGTGCAAATGCCTGCAGAGCAAAATCAATAACAAGGGAAGGAAATTAGGCTTTTTGTTTTTACAAAGTACTGACAAAATTTCCAACGAAACATTTATTTTCCCACCAGTTTATGAAATGCTTGTCCAGAAGCCAGAAACAAACACTATTACCATTGTGCAAAAACAGCAAGAACATTCTTCTTTTTGTCTGTTGCAGCTTTTATTTTTCTCAATCTCCCATGAAGTGGGGATTGAAATTAGTCAAAATGTTTGGCTTTTGCAGTGCACAGTCAGGAGAAAATAGAGTTACTCATTTAACCGTCAATCTGCCTTTATTACTTTTGTCTCGCTCCATGCCTGTCTCCATTCACCCATCCCTAAATCCCACCATTCATTGCTCTATCCATTCATCCGTCCGTCAATCAGCACACTCATCGGCTCATATATTTTTTTACTCTGAAGCCTTTACATTTATTACATTCTACCACTCCTGCTTGGTCCTCTCTGTACACATTTACACTTTTATCCTTCCTTCACTACAAACCCAAATCTTGAATCACCCCTATACGTGGGGTTCAAAGTCTGTTTAGCCACGCCTACAAACGTCCCAAACTTGAGTAAATAATAAGAAAATACAAAATACAGGCAGAGGGCAGGGTCTCTGCAGATGCAGACACCACCACACACTTGTAGTGGTTCATCATTGATGATTGAGAGGGATTACTTTTATATTAGTCTATACCAGGGGTCTCAAACTCAAATTGGCTTGGGGCCACTGCTGGTATTGTCATCTCGTAGGAGGGCCACTTCAACGTGCTACAAGAAAATACTTTTTTTCTTTCAATTACAACAAATAAATCCTGCTCCACCATCTCTGTTTGCTCTCTTGTTATCAAAAACTGACCTTTGAGTGATTTTATTAAATTGTATATGAATGGGGTAGTTTAGAAATAATTTTAGAAAACAAAAATGTAGAAAAAGTCTCTTTGCGGGCCGGATTTCATTATATTTCTTGACATCATGTTGCGGGCTGAAGGGAGGGGGAGGAGGGGCCAAAAATGCCCCCCCCGGGCCGGCAGTTTGAGACCTCTGTATTAGAGAACTTGTAGGTTCAACCTTATACTAACACACACACACACACACCTCTGATTCGTGTGTAGTGTGAAACCTAATTATTCTGCTTAATTAGAAGGTGAGCAGCGGCCCTGACCTCAGACTAATCAGGCCTTTCTCTCTCGCCCTCGCGTTCTCCTTTCTTTCTACCTTCGCTTCTTCCGGCCGAACACGCACACGGGCCGGTGGCACGCCGGGGCCAAGGCAGGGAATTATAGTGATGGAGGGAGTGTAGGGAGGGACGGAGAGGAGCGTGAAGAGAAGGAATGTGAGCTATGAGGCGAATGAATAGGCACGGGGTTCTTTATGGCGTTTATGTGCGCTGAGGAGAAAGCCTATCGACGGACACCTTGTCGGACAAAGGGGGGAGCACACACTGAGTGCATTCGATTATAGGGTGCGCATTGGTGTTAAACCAAAAAAAGGTCCCATGCTGTGTCTGGGATTCATTATTTAGCAGGGGTGTAAAATGGACACTGGCCTGTATACACACAAGTACAGAGACGAGCCATCGGGGAAACACCAGTTTTTCACACAAACATACACACACCAGAAATAAGTACTCAGTCTGTACACTGGTACTCATGTTTACACGCACAGAAATACCAGATATGTTCTCACAAATGGCCACGAGCACACACTAACACACACACACTTACATATGATTGGCGATTACGATATGGGGAAGTCAAATATAGCTTGAGTACAGCCAATTTAGCCCTTAATGGTCTTTGTGACCATCAAGAGCAGAAGACAAAGATGACTGTCCAATGGATGGTGCATGTGTGTGTGTGTGTGTGTGTGTGTGTGTGGAGGAGGACAGTTGTTTACCTAGATTCCTTTCCTTCTATGTGTGTCTAATGGCCTATGAATGTTTCCACGGTAACAATGACAGTTTGAGCTGGTTGGATGGACCGACACACGGACAGCAGCGGAGGGGAAGCAGAGTTCAGGTGACCATATTTGGTTGTGGGGAGGATTTTTATTTGATATCCGCACAGCAGGTAGTGTCCGTGGTGTGAAATGACTTTTATCTTCTATGTGTAAGAAAAAACAAGAAGGTCTGCGTGTGTGTGTGTGTGTGTGTGTGCGTGCCCTGCGGCAGTCACAGGTTTGTGCATGCGTGAAGTTAATGCACGGAACATGTATGTGTGTGGAGGTGGATATAATATACGACTATTTCGCTCCTGAATATCGATAGCAGCTGCGTATGAAGCCATTTACATTTGCTTTTAATCATGAGGTGTGTGGCAGGTTTTTGGCAGGAAATATCTGCTGGCACACAGAAAGTAATGCGTTCAATGCCTCATAATCAGAACATAATCGTCTTGGCAAATTCACGGTTTATTCTGGACTTCAATAAATTAGGGCGTTCTCACTCTCGCTCGTCAAATACAGACGAGGCCAGGTCAGTGGCCCTCGGCGTCTGTGAGAGACGCACCGGGCTTTCCACTGCTAGTCAACGTTGACTTTTTTAAAGTCACGTGAGTTAACTTTCTTACCGAACTGTTTTTCTGCCTCGCCGGCTTCTAAATAACAACAGCAGACGACCTGACGTAAAAACAGGAATGTGTGTAGTAATATCCTATTCCTACATATTTGTGTCAAGAGGAATACTTTTAAAAAATACTAATGTTTAAAAACACAAAAATGGCCAATATAGCCTACACAGAATACCATTGGGAGTGAGACTGTGTTGAATAAACACACAGTAAGCTCAAACTTTTAATACAAGAAAAAAGATGACAAAGTACTAATCATGATGTTTCTGTGAAGACAAAAACAAAAAAAATCTCACTGACAACCTGTTTGATATGATTTGATGTGTAAGTTTGCTAAAAGCATGATAACAATGAAACATTTTCCTGTGACTTCACAGTACAAACTGTATGAAAATGTGTCAATGTGAAATACATAATGTAGGTGTCCAAAAAGTGTGCGAACAGCGAGTCAGTGAGCATGTTTATGTGTTAACATGTAACTACAGAGCAGATAGATCCTCAGATAGTTTGTGTATGTGTGTGTGTGTGTGTGTGTGTGTGTGTGTGTGTGTGTATCTGTGTGTGTGTGTGTG
>JAOVVB010125860.1:0-12395 GCA_028570985.1 Heterobranchus longifilis | reverse complement strand
GCATTCCTTTACAATGTAGAAAGAAATAAAAATCAGGAACAATCATGGAGTTAGAAAGTGACCCCAAACTTTTGAACAGTAGTGTACATCTCTGTAAGAGTGTGAAGTGCATCTCCATAGGTTCCTTTGGAGATATACAGAGGAAGAAGAAATAGGCGACTATGCCATAACAAGGGTCAACATCGGAAATCGCCCTGCTGGATGCATTGAGCAATTAGCTATGGGTAAAACAGCACGATTGGCAAAGTTTGCTTATTTGGAAGAGGAGCGCAGAGTACTTGAGAAGGATAGCTACGTGGATGACATACTCACATCCCACAATAACCGGGAGAGACTGACCATGATAATAAATGGCCTTAAAGAGATTCTGACAGCTGGCGGATTTGCACTCAGGCCATGGGTTAGGTCAGGGGAAAGTGGGGGGCAAGTGACTGGTGCACAAACTCGAGGTCAATAGATCATACTTCTGAACCAGATGAAGGAAGAAGAAAATAAAGCTTTGGGAGCAGGGTACTTGGTAGAAGATGACAAACTCTACATCATGACTTCCATTAACTTCCCAAAAAGGAAAAAGAAAATGAGAACGGGCCAAATTCCTGGGCTCTATGACTCAATTGGTCTCATTACGCCTGCCAAGCATAAAAACCTGTGTGTAAGAGATTGCAGTCAGCAACATGTGAGACAGGGAAGCGCATCCATAATGATGTACCTTTTTTGTGGTTTTTCATTTAAGGTTATCGACCACTTAGCTGAATCTATTTTGAACAATTGTTGTGTGACCTGCAAAGAATTAAAAAGTGATTCGTGAGTTAATCCTCATGTCCCCTGTAGTTGGCTAATGGCTTTTTTCGAGTTTGAAGCAGAAGCTGATGTGCAAATTCCCAGATAACTGTATTGCTGTATCTCTGAGACTGCCCATCGTCCGTTCCAATTCTTCTTGATTTATTAAAAGTTTTGGTTACAATTAATCATGATGTGCATATTTATGCCTTTTTCAGACAAGTTTAGCATGTGTTTCCTTGCTTCTCTTCCATTTAAACAAACACTTATGTGTGTCCCTTCCATTTAAATAAACACTTTACTTTTCTCAAGCTAGTTATTCCCAAAGATCCTAGGCTAACAGTTAGGCTAAATATTACTGAAGCCTTAAAGAACCTTAAAACCTCTGTTGAGAAGACAACTTTGCCTCGTTTTTTCATTGGTCATGTTAATGCAAATAAAATGTCTCTCTCTCTGCCATGGTTTCTTTACTTTTTCCTGAATTTATTAGTTCATCTGCCATAATCTTTAAGACAGGGTACTTGGACAAGGGTTGATTAGGCCTTTTATTTGGGAATACTCAGAGCTCTGTGGACTCATCTGAGCACAGAACAAAAAATAATGGAAAAAGAAAAGGATATTGATAATGTAGCATCTGACAAATAATGCTACAGAGGCTTGTATAGGATCCATGCAGGTTACAGTGATGTTAAAGTGATACATAGGGTAGATCATAATAATTCATTATTCCAGATGTAAGCTAAATACAATTCATGCTAGTGTCTCATCTATTCGTGAAATGTGCTAATGCGAAGAAGGAATTGTTGCTCATACTTTTTGATTTTGGGCCATTCGAAATGGTTTCTGGTAAGATGTATTTAACTGGTATTCAAATATTTATGGTAAAGAGAGCATTTCTGACTGTAAGATTGCTTTGCTTGTCTATTCTGACTCAACCAGGGATCTACCCTACCATGTGGAGCTGCTGTCTCTCATGTTTTGTGAGAGAGAGGAAGTCATCACTTATCATTTATCACATATCAGAGATGGCTACTACCAAACAGTAATAGTCTCTAATAGATATTAAATTCATGGGCAAATCACATACTCTAATAGATACTGTATATGGTGATGTTTATTACAGATGTGCACGGCAGGTTTATAACTTATGTAGTCACAGATATCCAAACCACAGTGATCCTATTCATTGTTAACAGGTCTAGAAAAATATAGGCACTATAATATATGTGTACTATACAGTAGGTACTATGTAGGTAACCGTTGGTAGGTAAATTGTAACACTTCTTAGACAGCCTGGCACAGTTTGTACAGTACAGGATTAGTGAGTGACTTGTATCTTAACACTTCATAGCTAATGTGAAGTCATTTCACAGGTAATTGAAGGTATGCAACATCATAGAGTTTGGCAGCCAAAAACCATTAAGATTTTTTATCTGGGGTGTCTTCCTAATAAAGAAGAGTGGCAAAATACGTTTCTTCCATATCCCATGAATATTATTTCTTATATCCCAGCCATTTAGGAAGTTGGGTGAAAACACAGGGTGAGCTTGGCACAGAGAAGTCTTAAGACCTTTGAACTGTCAGTACTGTTTGCAAAAAACCTTTCAGAAAATCCTATCCTCTACACCAAACGTCCAAGATAGTACTGTACAACCCCTAAGAGACACTAAATCCATGGCTAAATCCAACTCTGTACTCATTAAAAACCAGGTGGACAGTAGTGTGGTCTCTCTAGTACAGTTATTCTTAATAATAAGCAGCTCATCACAATGGACATTTGCCTCTCTGTTTACTTACAGTATCATTGCTTGGGTTTTTTGCTTGGGTGGCTTGGGATCTTTTTTTGCCAACATATTCTGGGGTTTTATAGTAAAACCCTATTGTTACTCTCTACATGCTTGATTTTCTTGTGTAAGAGAACAGAGTGAGTTTTAGTTTTAGTGAACTGTTTTAGTTTTAGGATTCTGAACCAAAATCTTATTTTGCTGTGCACTATGAATTGGTCTAAGCATTGAAGTCAAAAAGGTACCAGCAATGCTTTGGCTCAATGCAAAGCAAAATAACTGCACATTCTTTCATTTGTACCACAGCAATTTAGCTGTACGACTTATCCATTTAGAGGTAAAGGCACTGATGCTAATTGAACAAAAGAGCAGCATACAAAAACTAGTAGTGCCACTTGAGATTTCTTTCATTATGAAAATAAATATTTCTTCCAGTAATTATACACTGGTCAGTAATAATATTAATATGACATACAGTAACATTAATACATTGACCTGGTGACAGGATCATGGACACCCAAGGCTCACCCATGACCGCCGGGATCAAAGACCATCCCTTCCGATCTGATTCCACAGACAAGGAAATGCAGCACAATTCGCGGAGAAAAGTCAATGCTTGCCATGATAGAAAGGCAGCAGAACACCCAGTGCACCACAGTTTTCCACGCACTGGGCATCCAAACTTCTCAGTTCCCAATCCGATCAAGCACCAGAATGCACCGGACAAACAAGTCCAATCCGAGGAGGCCTCACCCCACAACACACAGCACCCAAAGCATCTGCTGACAACGTCCTCATGCCAAACACTACAGCACTCCTAGGTGGTTTTAACATTAAAGTGTTTAATAATATGGCTGATTGGTGTATGTTTTTTTTTAGAATAAATGACCTGGCATGGAGCCTATCCCATGGAACTTTGGGCACAAAGCAGGGTAAACTCTGGCTCAGGTGCCAACCCATGGAGAAAACCACAGTGCCACTGGGTTTAATAGCTAATTGTTAAATTTGTTGTTATTTTATGATTAGGTGGCACTTGCATCATACAATCTCCTGTGTGCCTCTTGTGCATGTTTCTATAGATACAATAATGTATTAAATGTAGTTTTATTATTATTATTATTATTATCAGTAGTAGTTGTAGTTAATTTTTTGAATAGTTGATTGTGGTTGGTGTAAATCATAGCCTTGGCCACTAAGTGGCAGGCAGTTACCAGTGCTGAGCACTCCCAACACAAACGCATGAAAATCTTATTCCTATCTGCTGAATAGGGAGAGAGGAAAGGAGATTTCCACTAAACAACTGAAATTGAAATAATAAAGTAGCAAAATCTGTGCATTTCTTTAATTTATTGTTGTGTCTGCTCAGCCTAATGATGTTCAGCCTAAGTGGTGTGATTTTAAGCTATAAAGGTTTATTATAAACGTTCCAGTGAGTAAAAATGTGAAGAACATTTTTTGGCTCAACAATCTCCATGATTCTTTCTGTTTATGGCTAAGAAGGTAGATTATGATAATGAAGTCTGAAATAGTCTTGGCATTGAGATTAAGAGACAGATGATTGTATTACAAACAACAATATTACAAGGAGTATTAAAAGTGGTGTAAACATTGGAGAGAATAGAAGTTCTATAAAAAATATATAACAATGCATTTTTTAAACTGAGCAAAAACAATTTTTTTTGTTATTTATTGATTTATTTGTGAAAAATATGAAGTATTTTAATATTATATAAAAAAAAACATGACAACTTTGAAAGGGCTCAGAGTTTTTAATTCAAAAATATTTTTTAGGAATTATTTTAAAAGCCACAAACTTGACTGAAATTCAAAACCATAAAATCTCAATGAAACATATTACTTAAAAAAATGTCAATCAGTCAATAAATACATCAGTCATATCTTTTGAAGAATTTATTATGCAATTTTTTGAACTGAGCTACTTTAAATATCAAGAATGTTCACTCTGGAACTAATAAAAACAGATGTGCAATACAGATGTGTGTTTTTTGGCAGTTCTATTTTTAAATGCTGTGAATTCATTTCTAAAATTAGTTTTTTATTAATATCTTTGTTGTGCTGAAAATAGATGATTTTTCTTGCTGAAAAATACAAAGAAAAAAAAGACGTCTGTGTACTGAGTTTATTGAATTGACTAGATACTCGCCAGCACTTCCCATGAAGCCTGTATGCATTAATTATTATTTCAGGATTTTCGAGGTCAACAAACGTCTGTTTTATGTCTAATATCTTTTTTTCATTATTAGAAATTATATATTCATTATGTCTTACATTTTAATTTTTTTATGAAATCTGTCAGCTATTATGAAAACTTGGCATGGAAAAAAAACAACCTGAAAAACTACTTAATGAAATAAAAAAGGAACTGTTCTTGTGTTTATACGTATGGGATTGGAAAGAGAGTGGGATCTGGTTAACTCTTTGTGAATCTTCCTGCTGTTCAGTGCCACGCTCTGATTGGCTGACTGAAAGGTGCGCTCAGCAGATAAAGAGCCAGGCTCCTGTATGCCGCTCTGCTCTGGGTGAGTGTGTATGTGTTTGTGTATGTGTGCGTGTGTGTGCACTTGTGTGTGTAATTTCCACACTGAAAAGGGTGTGAGTGAATACAGAGGAGGAGGAGAAGGAAGAGGAGGACTGGCTTTTTTTTTGACTGACACTGTAAGTACACTGTTGCCTGGTCAAGTTCAGCAAAAGCAAACCTCCATTTATATGAGATAGAGCATGTGTGTTTGTGTGTCCGTGTGTGTGTGTGTGTATGTGTGTGTAAATGTGAGTGCGATCACACTTGTTGAATGATCAGATCACAGTGCAAGGTTCAATTGTAGTGTGGATAAGGACTCAGTAAAAAAAAAAGAAGAAGAAGAAGAAAAGGAGAACTGTGTGAACTGTGGAGTCACGGGTCGTTCTGAGTGAGAGCGATGGGGGATTAAGAGCTTTAACACTATTTGCCATCATGTAATCAAATAGACCTGTAGCCTGTGTGTGAGCTGATAACCTCTTTTTCTCTCTCTCACACACACACACACACACACCTGCATTAGTGTGTATTAATATGGATTAGAAAGTGTTTACTCATGACTAACGGAGACAGCAGATCTTGGGAGATTATTCACCGGTGCCATCACTCCTTGAGAATATTCAGTGCTTCTTAGGAAGGTTTTACAGTTACAAGGTTTTGTTGATTTTTTTGGACTTCTTGACTTTTGATTGACAATATAATAAAGAAACTATTAAAATGTGTTGTTACAGGTTAACAACTCATATTATTTCTAAATATGACTTGATTGTAAGTGCTTTGCTATATATTTCATTTATTAATGAACTCTACATAATGCTTTTTTTTTTTCGCTTTATGGTTTTGCTCAACGTTGTGGAATGGCCACAAAGCAAGCTCTTGTAATCACTTGTGCAGCCATGAGCAGTCATTTTTCTCTTTCTTGAAATTAAAATGACATATAAATTCAGCTCGTCCTGCTTACAAAATGTTTGTTTCTGACACTGGAAACTCCTCCCACAAATGCTGAATAAAACTGGATATAAAGCTGAAAATCATCATGAATATGCATGAATAATATAAACTAGTTAACTAATTTAACAAACTGATTTGCAAAACTAACTAGATACTTTAATAGATTTATAGTTGTTAACATTTTTCTTTAGGTTTAATTGTGAATATCTAAAGAGCACTATTAGGTTTTTCATCATGTTAGCAACAACAACAACGAAGTGTAACTACCGTAGCTATGTAACTTACTTAACTTATAATTTACAAACTTAAATAGTTAGCTTGTTTTACCTATTTTACAAAACAATAACTAAGTAGCTAGCTTTTATTGCAGTGTCAGAAAAAAAAACTAAATATACTTAGCTAGCTAATTTAACATTAAAATATTCAAAACAGGGTTAGATAAACTACTAAACTACGTTACAAACTGTGACTAACTAGTTAGTTAGGTAATTTACAAGGCTAATTTACTAAAACTTATAGTTAACATTGCTCTTTAGATTTTATAGTACATTTAAAAGCCCTTCTGAAGGAGAGCAAATGAGACATCTTATCCTGCTTAAATGAAAAACTTTAACACTAGCAAAAAATTTTTTTAAATAAATTCACTTGTTAAAAAAGCTAGGGAGATATCATGTGGGTTGAGATTTGTACCAAGTATTTTAAAGTAAAATATAAATATTAGGAGTAAAAAGACAGAATCTTTTATATTATTAAGTGAGAATACTGTTTAGGGTTTTCAGACACTTTTCCCAGACTGTGACATTTCTTAGACTTTTCTCTGTTTGATCCAGGACGAGCCCCCAAATTGTTAAGTTTAAAATGAATGATGAAAACCGAGATGATATGTCCACTGTGCTTCATTATGTTTGCTTACTGGCTCCATTGCTTAATGACTAGAAGAGAGAAGATTCAGACACTTGTTGCTTGTTCATGAAAAAATCACATAAAATATTGCTGATTTCCCAATGGAAATGCCCAGATATTAATTGAGGAGGAAATTCATCCTTATCTATAACAAAGCTCCAGTAGATCCAGTCTCCAGTCACAGTGCTTTGTAATGGTAACTTTCCTGCAGACAAAGGAGTTTCACGACTGGCAGTTTCTTGGTAGTATGTCGAGATATTTTTAAGATAAGGAAAAAAAGGAGGCAAGTAACATAAGTGTTAATGACTGTTTGTAGTAGCTATCAATAATAAAGTGACAATCAAATTGTTACATTGTTCTTGTTCAATAAGCTGAACAAACTGGAAATTTGGTGTTCATGAGAAGGTTGTAACTTTCTTGCTATTTGTGTTTTACTACTAGTGCAGAATATAATTTGATTTATCCCTTAAGTGACACTAATCTGTTAACATCTTCTGTTGAATTTAATTATTCAAATAAAGATTGTTTAGTTAAGGAGAGCCTTTATCAGCTGGTAACCTGCAGCATAATTACAAACCTAACCACAAGTCTGAACAAACTCAGAGCTGCAAAGCTTCATGTACAGGCAAAGATTTTAGAATTAATTCTTATTATCCTTTTTTAACCTGGAAAATGTGAGTATTTAGTAACATGTATAATTGAGGTGTCTGTCCATTTCATGTCCATGATCACCTGGCTACATAAGGTATTATTTTCTCTGTTTTCATGGCAAATAATGCATACTTTTATTTGCTTATTCATCAGACAAAATGACTTTCTCACCTATAGTCATGTGTAAAAGTTAGTACTCCCCTTTTTGTGTAAAAACATAATAAAAATAATCTGATTAGACAAATACAACCTCATATGAACAACATCATCCAGTACAACTGTTTCATCTGGCCATTATTTATTTCACAAAATAATGACAAACTGAAAAAAAACAAAAAACATGTGGGCAATACTAAGTATGCCATTACTGCTTCCACTGGATTTAAGAGGGTGTGTTGCAGACAGGTGCTGCTAATCATCAGCCCTTGATTAATTGATTCTCAGCAGGTGTGCAGACCTCTATAAAAGCATCATTTTTTTAGCACTTTGCTGGTATGGCAATTCAGGCATGTATTAAAACAAAGGCAACTGGGAAATGAGCAGTTCTTTTATAGAATCAACTGTTGCAGCACATCAATCTAGAAAAAGTTATGAAAACCATTTCCAAACAATTTGGAGTTCAATGTTCTATAGTGAGAAAGATTATCACAAGTGGAAAGCATTCAAGACAGTTGCCAGTCTTCCCAGGAGTGGACCTCCCAGCACATTCAAATTCCCTTAGATTTCAGCTCTGATGTTGGTTTTGACTTGTAGTTAGGTATGTATCTGTATAATTAGGCTATGGTGTACTAGCACACCCAGGCTCTTCTTAAGTAACCTGAAATCCTGTGACTGAAGGAATCTTTGTTTTGAGTCATAAAAGTCAACAGATAATGTCATTAGATAAGTGTCACGTAAGGACTAAAACAAGACAAGAGTGTTTTCTTACACCACAAAATTATTGTTTAATAAATATCATGCTGAGCTTTTAATTAGCTTATAGGTACACTTAATAGATCTTGGTTTTCAATGTTTTAGTAAAGCAGATTTATAGCAGATAGTATAGCAAACTGTGGGATTTGCAAGTATTGGACAAAAAGACTTTCTTCGTACTTGTATGCATGTCTGCATGTTCATAGAAGTATGAGTTTGCATGTTCTTCTAATGGTCAGACTGTGCAACACAAAAAAACCCAAGAGCTACATCTTACAGGCCTCACTGATCATGTTAAACGTTAAAGGTCCATAAAAGCACAATTAAAAAAAGACTAAACTAGTACGGGAGGTGGCATGGTGGTATAGTGGTTAGCACTGTTGCCTTGCATCTCCAGGGTCCAGGTTCGATTCCTGGCCAGGCTCGATTCCCATCTCTGTGTGCATGGAGTTTGCATGTTCTTCCCGTGCTTGGTGGGTTTCCTTCGGGTACTCTGGTTTCCATCCTTCCTGTCCAAAGATATGCAGGTTAGGCTAATTGGCGTTCCCAAAATTGCCCTCAGTGTGTGAGTGTGTGTATGTGTGTGCCCTGCGATAGATTGGCACCCTGTCCAGAGTGTACCCGGCCTCATGCCCTAGGCCTCCTGGATTAGACTCCAAGTCCCCGCGACCCTGAATACAGGATAAAGCGGTATAAAAGGTGAGTGAGAGTGAGTAAACTAGTACAGCAGGTTTGGAAGGGCTGGAAAGCCTCCTTTGTCTGAAAAGAATTTGGAAGCACGACTGAGATTCACAAAGCTGCATCTGAACAAAAGCACTTTTGGAACAATGTCCTCTGGACAGATGAGACCAAAGTGGAGCTGTTTGGCCTTAATGCTCAAGAGCATCTTTGACATTAACAGCAAAAACATTTTATACCTACTGTACTGTCATGCACGATAGCAGAGGGGTGATGATTTGAGATGGTTTTTGCAGCCACAGGACCTGGGCACCTTGCAGTCATTGAGTCGAACATGAACCCCACTGTATACCACAGTATTCTAGAGGCAAATGTGAGGCTATCTCAGCAAGTTATTGCTGTTAAAGGTGGATTTACATTGAATCATAAGGATATTTAGTATTGCCCACATGTTTTGGTTTAATTTTTGTTACATAATTAATGGAAAAGAGAAAAAGTTATATGTTGTTGTTTGTCCAGGGTTTTATTTGCCTAATGCTTAGTCTCTCTACAATCAAATGATTTTTATGTTTTTACACAAAAACACCAAGAATTAAAAGTGGTGCTGACTTTTACATGATTGTACAGTACATCAGAAAACTTTTTTTTTTCAATTATATCTCGTATCAACATACGTGTTCATCAACATACACATGCATACAAGTTTGAAGAAAGTCTTTTTGTCCAATACTTGCAAATCTCACAGAAATTTGCTATACTATCTGCTATAAATCTGCTTTATTAAAACATTGAAAACCAAGATCTATTAAGTGTAACTATAAACTAATTAAAAGCTCAGCTAGATATTTATTAAACAATAATTTTGTGGTATAAGAAAACACTCTTGTCTTGTTTTAGTCCTTACGTGACACTTATCTAATGACATTATCTGTTGACTTTTATGACTCAAAACAAAGATTCCTTCAGTCACAGGATTTCAGGTTACTTAAGAAGAGCCTGGGTGTGCTAGTACACCATAGCCTAATTATACAGATACATACCTAACTACAAGTCAAAACCAACATCAGAGCTGAAATCTAAGGGATATGGGAGGATTTCATCAATAACATTTTAAACCTATTTCTTTTTTCTACGTCTTCTACTTTTTAAAAAAAAAACTTAAATCTAATATTTTCTAACTTAAATCTTTGCAATACATTTTATAAAATGTCTGTCTTGGCTCCTAACCAGTGAAGTAATTTGTCTGTGTAAACTTTACACAATACTTAATTCAATGTATGCAACTATAAATATATAATTATTTTAATGCATTGATTTACAGAATCCGTTTGGTAGGATCTTCTGCAATTGTTATAATCTCTGGCAATATTTACTCCTGAATGGAGAGAATTTGTTCACATATTTATTTTAGAAATTCTTAGTATCACATTGTGGCACATTTTGGTGCACACACCTTGTAACTTTACCACAAATTAATCCAATATGTAAGTATTTTCAGTTAAATCATAATACACTCTAAAAGCTTCAATTTCCATCTAATACTTTCTCCAGGTAGTTTAACAGCTTGTCAAGGATTTTTTTTTTTTTACTGCATCAACTATGAATTGTCAAATTAAAGTAATCTAAGGTAAGTCATAGTTAATAAATATACTGTACTATATAATGCAGATTAATTGACAAGTCACTGAAGTAATTATTAAAAACAATTGATATCAAAATTTTATTTTAAAATTATACCATGAAGATGCTCACAAAACCTTGCAAGAAAAAAAATCTTTTGAATTGGTAATGAGTTGGAATGCGCATGTACAGTTTCAAAAATGCAGGTCAATTAGAAATCGTTATTGTTGTGAACATGAAAAACCTGTTTGGAGGAAAGGTTTTAAAAATACTATTAAAATACAGTGATTGGCCAATATTGCCATTTCTATGTGTAATCTAATCTCCCAGCATTTTGAACATTGTTTTAGTACCTGAACTGAGAAAACATATAATTCACAATGTTAATGCACTGTATTTCAGCTACACCTACAAATTTAATAAATATTTTTCAAAACTCCAGAAATATTTTTAAAACGTTAAAGTAAGCAAGCCAGGATAATTTGGACAAGTCAAATAAATTAAGACATGTCATTCAATTAAGTTAAATTGATGTCAATATAAAATAAAATTAAATAAACATGTCAGCAATATTCCTAATTTTGATTATATTTAAAGATGTGCAACTCTTTATTAGAGCCAGCACTAAGTGACTGAATTGATCTGGTCAAGCAGTGTACTTGGGAATGTTCGTTTATGACACACGTCCTCCTGCTTTTTCAACACCGCATCTTTGCTTCACTTTGTTGTTTTTTGTTTCTAACCAATGAAGTAACAGGTTCAAATCTATGTACATAAATCATACTTAGTAAAATAAACCATATACTTGACAAAACAAATAGGATTTGGCTGGTTCGGTATGTATACAGTATATATATTTGGTGTATGTATGTCAGTGTATCTAGATCTAGTTGAGATGTGTGGCAGAAATCATCTCGAGAGCTGAGTGGAATCTAGGTAAGATCAATATGTAGTTAGAATTTAAGAATCGTTAAATTCTTTATTAATGTGTTAATGCATATTGAAGATATGTCTAAATGGTAGACTTTTGTCTTGTTTTGAAATACTGAAAATTAAAAATAAAAAAAAAGTAATTTCTAATACTTCGCATGTTGGAAATGTCTCATAGTGTGAGTATATAATATTGTATAGCTAAAATACCTGTTACCTGACAAAAAGAATAACAACAAGTGCTAATATCAGTATTTATTTAGTTTAATGCCTGTGTTCACAGAATCGACTTTGTAAAATTAACTTTTTATTACTTTTTATTAAGTTCATTGCTAGCATTAGATACTGTGTGGTTTTACTTTTTAACTTTGGATAGATATTGAGGTTACAAAGTTTAATAATTAAAAAATGACAGTACAAAGTCTATATGTAAAAGAATTGTAAAAGTCCAAGTATCGTAAGTAGTACATACCACACTGTAAAATAAAGTGGAACAGCAATGTGCACATGAGTTTTGAAAAAAAAAAAGAGAAGAGAATTATTTTTCCATGTTGGAAATATGTACTGTATTTGTAATTCAATTCAATTCAATTTTATTTGTATAGCGCTTTTAACAATTGACATTGTCGCAAAGCAGCTTTACACAATCA
>JAOVVB010125850.1:0-12395 GCA_028570985.1 Heterobranchus longifilis | reverse complement strand
GAAGTTATTACACTTTTAATAGCTGATTGCACAAATATGTGCAAATGTAATAGCATCTACTATTTTGTTTGTGAAAAATGTATTACCTATATGGTTCATTACATTTGTGGTCAGCTATTACGTTGCCAGACGTTACTGGGCTCATTAGCTAAAACTAAATTCTGTGATATTTAGGTAGAAATTTAAGCAATACTTGAATTCAGTAAATTCTAGCTCAAAGTATTTATCTGTAAATCTACAAAGCTTACGCTTTGGCAGCTTTTCTCTTTGGACGTCCACCTGGAGTCATCTCAGGGCTCTCTTGAATGGCAGGTGCGTCATGAATAACTGGCGCTTTTGCTGGACCCTGGTCTTGGTTGTTTTGTAAGTTTTTTCTTGGACGTCCCCTTTTACGTGGTTTGTTGGGTGGTGGCAAAACCTCTTGCTCAGTATTAGATTGCTCTTGAGAGCTGGCTGCTTTCTGTCCTACTAACAGAAAAACAAATATCACAAAAAAACAAACAGGAACAATTGAAACAAATGATTATGCACAAATTAGAAAGGTATTCAACTTGCCTTCATGCATTCCTTTACATGATTCAGTTTGAATATTAGACTTCTGAAGCACATTATCCTCTTGTGTGTCTCCATCCAAGTCAACACCGGTTCCACTGTCCATGTCCTTGTTCTGTTTGTCCAGATCTTCTGTGTCGTTTATGTAGGGAAGCCCCATTAACAAAGGCTCACAGTACCGCTGTCAGAGCAGCACATCAGCACCTTTAAGGCAAAGATACAAGAAGATAATTAGCAGGTGAGCCTTCACACCAGGCAGCACAGTGGTTTAGGGGTTAGCACTGGTGCCTTGCAACTCCAGGGTCCGGGTTCGATTCCCGACTTGGGCCTTGATGTAAGGAGTTTGCATGTTCTCCTGTGATGGGTTGGTTTCCTCCGGGTACAGGTTTTCTTCCCAGAGCCATAAATTGCCCGTAGTGCATGTGTGTGCCATGTGATGGATTGGCACTCAATCCTGGGTGTACCCGGCCTCATGCCCCAAGTCTCAGGATCAAGGGTGGCTCAGTAGTTAAGACACTGGACCCTGGTTTGGAAGATCCCTGGTTCAAACCCCACAACCACTAAGTTCCCTGTTGTGCCTTTGAGCAAGGCCCTCAACTGCCCAGATGTAAAATAAGATGAAAAACGTAAGTAGGGCGTAAATGTATGTATACAGGGTAAAGCACACGATGTGTGTGTAACAGCACACTCAGTCTATAGAATGAGATGTTTCACTTTACAGTAAAGTCATTACATTACCCTGCTAATTATTAACTCAGGCAACACGACTATGCCCGAGTCACACTTCCAACTCTCCTGTTGCGTTCTGGTTATGCAGACTTTGTCCAGAATATGGGTCTGAACACATAAACATTGTTATATCTATATTAGTTTGACCTTTTAGGAGTGATTGTTATTTATTTGTTTTCGTTGCATTGTTCAGTTTTCCCAGCAATGTAACTGAATCTGTGTAAGGAGAAGTTGTGTTGTTTAGGTTACTTTTCACTTTAACCTGTTTCAGTTTGTGATATTTAAACTGAAAGTATCCTGGTTTAACTTTGAGACTGTAGTAACTTAGCTTTTACTGAGGTCTTTTTCTCTTTTCTGGTCTACTGAGCCCCAAATATAAGACAAACTGTGCTCATTCTACTCCAATGAAGTGGAAGTGGAGTTTATTTACTATAGAGGTGTGTAACTTACATTTGGTAATAATGACTAGCAGTGGGGAAATAAAACAGTAGGTGATATCAAATATTAAAATATAACATTAGATAAACGTTAGAGTTGGAGTTAGCTAAGACACTTAAATTCCAAGGTCCAAGTCTCAGACATCCATAACAGCGTTCATTCATCACCCTTATATGTTAGTTTTGTTAGGCTACATTATTAGCGAAGTAGCTAACTACTCAGCTAGCTTTTCTCCCTTCCTCGTGCTCAATGAATTATTTTTTAGTACTCAACACAAAACCACTTTATACAGCCAGTAAAAGACCGTGTGCACAACATACATAAGGGCTTTTAGCAAGCCTTGATGGGTTTTATGTGTAGCTCACCCTGCTCGTCCCCTCACACCAACAGCAAACTCTCCCCACCATCAGTTGCGCTCTCCTCCGGTTCGAATCCGCCTCACACTGATCACCATTAATCACAACCTTACACTTATAAACCTTTAACAAAAAAAAACGACCAACTCACACTCGTGTATCAAACTAGCCTGTAGTACAGGGAAAAACTGTTTACTATTAATCACCGGGGCATTAATACACACGTGCCTCTAATGTCCGTACGACATGTCCGCCATGTTTTCATCGGAGCAGAAGTCTGAGCTCTACTGCCCCCTAGTGGTGAAACGGCCTACAACTAACTGAGAGCAGACAAATATATTGCTCCACAAAGTTAAATGCTTTCAACATGCTTCTTTTTTTTTCGTTTGTTTGTTTGTTTCAGACTTTCTGGGTTTTGGGTCATTTTAAGATACATTTCTAAATAAGGCATATTTTCCGTGATTTGTTTATTTTTCAAACTTAATGCTTCCTTTTGCCACTACACTATTGAAAAATAACAAGTGTAACCTTAGTTCCTACAAACAATATATATTTTGGATTATTTTAAGTTTACTGCATTGATTTATTATTTATTATTATTATTATTATTATATATATATTTTTTTTACAGATATTGCATATCATGAGGTATTTATTCGTGTTTTTAATTTAGAACTGAATATTATTTAATTATTATTTACAGCATATTATTTTGTCTATTTACCTGCATGTGTGATATTTGATTTATTGGTTGTGTTGCTTATGTTAACAAGTTACCTGCCTTAGGTTTTCCCAGGGGACAGGTGAGAGTGTGACACGGTGTGAGAGAAGCAAATGAGAGAAGTTTGTATCCTGTCTTGCCGTTTGGCTTAATAAAATAAGTTGTTGCAAACTCAACTGTACCCCGCTTATTACCCACAGCAAGAGAGACTGGAGAATAGTCAAGAAAGCTGGGTTACACAAGTACAATAATAATAATAATAAAGTGTAAAAGTATATTATGAAAATAGGACATATTACTAGAGAAGCAGTTACATGTTGTACATTCGTTGATATATAATTTATATACTGTATAATTTATAGTGAAAAGTTTAACAGTGGTTTGGGCTGTGTGTCAGTAGTGTTGTACCTTGTTGGTAATTATGGTATTATTAGCCCTGTTGCTGTTCCATAATACCACACATAATGCCCAGATGGAGTCCACCATGTTTCCCTTCAGTTTACCTACGCGTGGCCCATCTGGGCCCCATTAGGCCTATCTTCGCTGTATGCATGGGCCCCGGGGTTTAAGCCCATTTGGGAATCACATGGATTTTACAGTGCATCTCTAAAAATTAGAATAACATTTAATTTTTTTTTTATATTTAAAGCCATTTTTATTGTAATGATTACAGCCAAATATTTGAGTATTTTATTTCAAGTTTGAGTAAATTACTATAAATGCAGTATACATTCTGCATATCTCCCAGTCTAGTTCACTACCCAAATAGGGAAAACCTCCACAACATTATAATTTTTAGTCACAAGTAGTACACAGTGTCCATAGACAGGGAGAGCTCATTGATACTGGAGCTTTCCACAGTGTTTTAACTTCAACCTGCAGTATCAGGGTAAAACATGTTGCATACTAGAGCTTATTCAGAGATATGGTGATTTATTCAACTTGCTCAATGCATTGTATTACATTGTTGGCAAGGAGTTGTCATGTCAGTCCTTGCTTTCACCGAAAAAGTTTTTCGGCCTGTTCAGTAACTACCTGAGAGCAGATAAGGCTCGTCAGAGATCATTTGCATGGAAAATCTGCCTGGCAACACCTGAAGGGCTGAAGTTGGCAGTCATTGTACTACATTTTCTTTTATTTTCATAGCTAACTTTTGTTATCTGTCCCAAATAATGTATGTTTTTGCTTGTTTTGTCAATGCTAGGTGCTTTATTGACATTAATCCAGAGGGTGGATCCAAAGCTTATGAAGACAAGATTATGTCTTCCTAAGATGCAGCAAGTGAAGTAAGAATGTGGTGCAGATAAAATGAGCAGCCTTAAGTCCACAGTATACGGTTATATATAGGAGTGGTACTTTGTCCTAGTGCCCCTTTTCAGATGTTCATCACAAAATCTGTGCAATAGCATTTTCACTCACGTTTTTAATACATTCCAATAATTCCAACAACAGTTTCTGGCTACCGTTGCCTTTCGCTGTAATAAATTAATGTACAAACACACTATGTGCATACACACACCCTCTCAAGGTTTCAGATTCTAAATAATTTCAGATTTATCTAAATGGACACAACAAATTTATTTTATTAATTTTTGTCACCCAGTTCAGTACAGTGAAGAGAATGCATATTTTATAACAAATGTGTTATGTATATTATTTCTTTTAAAATAAAACATTTTGAAATCAGGTTATGCAGAATTAAAATTTAATTTAAAGAATAATATTTAAGTACATAGATGATTTTACATATCTGAACATATAAAATCTTATACAGGATAGGATGTTTTGAAAAAACTATTTAGTTACATAAAAATAACATTTAATTATACAGGTTGGAGTAATTCTGGTTATGCCAACATCATTGTATTTTTATCTGTACTATCCTAATTTGCTAAATTAAAAAAAAAAAAAAAAGTCAATTGCCAAAGTGATTTTACTAGAAAACTATTTTTTCTGTTGAAATAAACCTTATCCTCTATATCTGAAATATGTTATGTCTAACCATTAAAAACCTCTCTCAACATGTTAGATCACTAGTTGTTAGCAGCTGGAAGAGGAATGTCATTGGGAGGATTAGGATCGTCATCAAATCTCATGTCACGGCAGAAAAGGACATCTTCCTTGCCAAAGCCGAGCTTGTACTGCCAAAAGTACATTTTTTTGTGGGGCTGCAGAGTCAGGGTCACACTTTCTGCCACCTCAGTTGCCTCCTCCCAGTTCTCATTTTCTGTGTTGACACTTTTTCCTCCATATTCTACTGACAGAGAGAACTGGTATTTGGCAATCGCTTCGGTCAGAGCCCCTGACTGATATGTTGTACCCATGGAGATTTTCCAGTTGTGCTCTATACTTGATGACTTGGATTTGGTATAGCCCACTTTCCGGGTTATCTTCTTTTCCCAGGTTACAGGAGTTTCGGAATCATTGGAAATTGTTTTAATGAGCTCCCATTTTCCAAATGCTGGGCCCTGTGTTTCGGCCAGTCCTCCAGGAAGGAAGCTGAGTACATCTGGGTGAATCGAAAATGTACTTTTAGACGTATCTTTGTTAAGATTATCAGTTTTGTGGTATTGGATCCCCCACTGATCTTTTGGCTTGAGAAAGTAGGTGTAGCTTTTTGTTCCCCAGTAGTATAGGCCATCCTTGCAGTTGGGATGCAGTGGGTATTCAACTGCATCACTATCCAAATTCATATCAGAAGTTTTGTGATACACACCTCTACTCTTGAAGACTATATAGAACATTCCATAAGCAGACAGATAGTGGTCACCCCCTTGACAGTTTGGGTGGAGATTATACACTACAGCATTAAAATCTCCACTCATATCAGACACACGGCGATAACTATTGCCTTTGATGATATAAAACGTGCTGTCGTCTAAGGCAAGATAGTGGTCTCCCCCCTGACAAGCAGGATGCAAGCTGTAAACTGTGAGGCCACTGCCTTGATGAAAATTTGTTGAGAGCATGTAACAGCGAAGATCAGAGCGGACAATATAATAATTGTCATTTACACCAAAGAAATCCACACCTTTGGCTTTGCTCTTTGTGAGGATCCCTGCCATCTTTCTGTTTCTCTAAAAAGTAAATAGATAGAAAACTTGCCATCAAAAGAATCAGGATATTCATGCTTATTTCAGCATCAAACATGAATTGAAACAAAAAAAGTATATTAGCAAAAAAAAAAAAAAAAACTTAAGCAGCATAATTGTTTTTCAATTAAAGGTGAAGTTAAATGCTGAATTAATTGGAGTTGGTGGAAAACAAGCTAGAAAAAAATCTTAAGAATACTTACAGGTAAGCTGAACAGCAGAATACAGTAGAGTCTTCTCCAAGAGTAGTTAGAGAATGTTATGAGAGCTTTTCTCTGTATATATGCTGTACAGAAACATTGTCTCCACCCATTAGAACTGATTCCAACCAATTAAACCCAGAGCTCTTGAAACTAAACCCTCTGTTATCTAACTGACCCCAGGCAATGTACACATTCACATTTCCTATTAGGAAAGGGATGAGATCACATTTATCTGGAACCCACAGTTGAATATGAAACAATTTTTCAGTGGAAGAATTTCATAACTATACAACCGTTAATGGTTATAAGTTTAAGACATTCTCAAGGACTCTAAGTAAAACAAATACAAATCTAATTTAAAATAATATTTTTGGACACATTTCCGTGGCCCACTCTGTACATACAGTAATTCCGTGATGTGTAATGTAAAAAAACTGTATTTACATACAGTATTTTATATTTTATACTAACATTTTAGTTTTCATGTTCATCTTAAACAATAATGTACACAAACAATATTATTAGGGTTTTGCAAATACTCAAACCCTATTTATCCAAGCTGTGCATTATCAGTCCTAATATTAAAATTATTTAGTCTTCATACTGTATATACTGAACATGTCAGCTCGCCCCCACATGCATGCTTTAAGAACATACAAACCAGTGTTCCATCGTTTCTCTTTGCACATTCCGGCCCTATTTCGTATAGAGATGTCTCTCTCCATCTTCTTCCCCTTCCATCTCTAAAAACAAATATCTACTGTACACAGGTTATCAGACAAAAATACTGTTTTTTTTTTCTTTTGGTTGAATACTTTTTGTGGCCATGTCTTAACTTGTTTGGTTGAGGACATGTTGTTGTTATCTCAATTTTGCCACATTTAACGACACACATAATAATCAAGACATTTGTGACCCTTGTGTTAAGCAAATATACTTGGGTGTTAAGCCATGTTTAATACTTATATGTTGATTTAATGTTTTTCTTCGTAAACCTGTTGTCATTATCTTATGATTGTGCCTGATTGCTCACCTTCCACCTCCTCTAGGTCTACAACCCAACACTCTTTGTCTCTCCAACTACCTGTCTTTTATTCCCACATCCAGTCTTATGTGCATTGATTTCTGTCTGTATGTCTACAATCAAGACCTGCTCTCTCTTTCTTTCAGTCTCTGTCTACAACATCCTTTTCTGTTTCTTTTAATACGTGTTAACTCTGCAAGTTTCAGTCTCCATTTCTGTGTATATTTCTACCACTTCACTTTCTGGGCATGTCCCTTCCCCCAGCACTCCTCACTGTCAAAGTATGTGCGGACCACACACAGTTGATAAAAATGGCTTTATAATTTTTATAAAAAGGATTCATAATGAAGATTATTATTAATATGTGAATAATATTAATAATAAAATGTTCTACAGATTTACCTTAGTGGGCAATCTGAAAGATACTGTTAAACGGTGGTAATTTTAAGGTCAAAAGTATACCTGATGTGCGACTACGATAACTGCTAGTATTTGCACGCTAAACTAACTTATTTTATGTGATTTTAAAAATATCATAATATGTAATTTAAGCAAAAATGAATCAGTCTAAAGTAAATTTAGTTATTTTCTGGGCTGCACCTGTAAAGGTGTACCACAGCGGGCCCTCCAACCTGCACATTTAACTTGGTGCAGATTTTTACACCAGATACCTTATTTTTCAAGATAGCTCTGGAAAAAAATAAGAGACCACTGCAATTTACTCCAGAAAACTTCTGGAATGTCAACAAGAGGAAGATGGAGGGTCACAAACCTTCAAGCAAAGCTGAGCTTTTTGCTTTTTTGCAAAAAGAGTGGTATAAAGTGTCACAACAGCAATGTGGAAAAACTGTTGGAGAGCCAAAACGCATGAAAGCTGTAATTGCAAATCGGGGTTATTCCACCAAAATACTGATTTCTTAATGTTATTTAGCCAAAGCATCAACACAGTTTGCTTACAAATAATTATAACAGGTTCTCTAGGTGATGTAGTGATTCAGGAGACAGATTTTGTGAAACTGGTTCCAATTTTTCAAGAACAAAACCAAATTAAAAAATAAAATAAAATTCTTCAATACAGTGTCAAAACAGTTTACCTGATCTGAAACCACATTTAGTGTTTGTGTACTCAATGCAATATACTGTAATATACTGTAATAGTGGGTTGAGGTAGTGCAAGTTAATGGCATAATATATAAAAAACAGTAAACATTTCTTGTTGAAACAACAGAGATGAGTAAATATGAATATATAATAAATCAGTACCTTTTTCCAGATGGCAGGAGGGTGAAGAGTGAGTGTGAGGGGTGTGTCCGATCAGCCACAATGCTGGTGGTTCCACGGTTGCAGCGTGTGGTGTAGATGTCTGTGATCTATGATAGAGGGAAGAGAGACCCCAATGATCTTTTCGGCTGTCCTCACTATCCGCTGTAGGGTCTTGCGGTCCGAGATGGCCCAATTCCCAAACCAGACAGTGATGCAGCAGGTCAGGATGCTCTCGATAGTCCCTCCGTAGGAGTGGGTGGTGGTGGTCTTGAAGCATGTGGGAACGATGCCGCTGCTCAGAGAGATGTTGAAGATGTTGGCGAGAACATCTGCCAGCTGTTCAGCATATTCTCTGAGCACACTGCCAGGGATATTGTCTGGTCTGGCTGCTTTACGGATGTTGACTCTGCATAGAGTTTTCCTCACAACAGCCAGGAAACCAGGAGGGGTGGTCTTCCTCACTGTCACGTCATTCTGTGCGTTGAACCGAGCGTAGAAGCTGTTCAGTTCATCTGGAAGGGAGCCATCAGATGCGCTGATGATTTATTTTTGATTACTGTTTCTCCTAAAATTAGGATTCTACGATAAGTATTCTAGCTAAAGTAGTTTAGGTAATCCAGGCATCACTCTCTTTTGCCTGTTCTTGTAAGAGGAAATGTCCAGTTACTCTGCCATAATCAGGATGTGTGATGTAAGAAACATTTCCATACAGTATTTTATATGGCTGTGGTTTTCATGTTCATCTTAAACAATATCATACACAAACATTATTATTATTGTTTTGCAAATTCTCAAACCCTATTTATTGCTGTGCTGTGCATTATCAGTCCTAATATTAAAATGATTTAGTCTTTATACTCTATAAACTGCACTGTCACCCCGCCCCCACATGCATGCTGTAAGAACATACAGTCGGTTTTTGTTGGTAGAAAGCAAAGCGCTTGGTTTATGAACACTGCCATTTGTGGAACGATCGGTGAGCAGCAAAGCAAATAGCTTTGTGTTTAAAGTGAAATTGAAGTAGGTTGTTGACTGTACTAAAACTGACATGCATTACCTTTTTTATGCAGCTACAGAATACAAATGTCCATGATCCCACGCTACTTGTTTATCAGGTGCGTTTCAATGTGTTTTTTCAAAACGATTAATATCAGTGTCAGGGCACACCACTGTACCTATTCATTGACATGAACATAAGCCTAGTGAGGGGTGATTTAAAATGAGAAATGTAAGCTTTATTTAAAAAAACAAAACAAAAAAACCCCAAAAACAGCAAAAAACAATTGTGCACATGAGAGCCGAAACTGTACATTACTGAGGTTCTTGGATAGTAATTGTACACATTTTTGACTTAAACTGTATATATCGACAAGGCTTAGGGAGGTGTGCTTAGATACCGTCTGTAGACAAATGATTTGTTATAAAACTGCCAGTATTCCACAGTTTGTCCCTGTTTCCTTGGAATCTTCTTTCCCTCTCAGCTCTAAAAACAAATATCTATACAGGTGTTCAGACATGTTTAAAATTTAACAATATGCTGTTATTGTTTTCTTTTGATTGAGGCCGTTATACTCATGTCTTAACTTGTTTGTTCGACAACTTTATGACCATGTTGTTGTTATCCTCAAGTATACCGCATTTTATGACACACCTAAAAATCAAGACTGTGCCTGATTGCTCACCTTCCACCTCGTCTATGTCTACAACCCCACCCCCTCTCTGTCTCTCCAACTACCTGTCTTTTATTCCCACATCCAGTCTTATCTGCATTTATTTCTGTCTGTATGTCTACAATCAAGACCTGCTCTCTCTTTCTTTCAGTCTCTGTCTACAACATCATTTTCTGTTTCTTTTAACACATGTTAACTGTGCAAGTTTCAATTTCTCCTGTAAAGCTGTACCACAGCGGGCCCGCTGATGCAGGCTTGATGCAGATTTTTACACCGGATGCCTTATATACAGCTCTGGAAAAAAATAAGAGACCACTGCAATTTACTCCAGAAAACTTCTGGAATGTCATCAAGAGGAAGATGTAGGGTCACAAACATTCAAGCAAAGCTGAGCTGTTTGCTTTTTTGCAAAAAGAACCAACAGCGATGTGTAAAACTGGTGGAAAGCCAAAACGCAAGAAAGCTGTAATTCCATATCACAGTTATTCCACCAAATGCTGATTTCTTAATGTTATTTAGCCAAAGCATTAACACAATTAGTTTTATTTGAGATATTAAAGCTCTGCAAATACTGCATGATCTTGTGTTATTTTGATGTGTTGTGATGTCATTTCCTTTAAATATACACTCTAAATAACAATAGTTATATTTTGAATTAAGGAGAAATATTGACCTCCTGATCAGCAGTCGAATGCCCTAACACTGAGAAAAATCATACTCGTTAACAGTTTTTCAAGAACAAAACCAAATTAAAAAATTAAATAAAATTCTTCAATGCAGTGTCAAAACAGTTTACCTGGTCTGAAACCACATTTAGTGTTTATTGAGTACTCTCAGCCAAAACTTTCTCATCTTCTACTGGAGCAACTAAGAGTAGTGGGAATAAATTCTGTTATTTAAATGCCTATTAAAGGGAAGTACCCTTTCAGTCAATTCACTCGGTACAACACATATTGTATGGGATATCTCGCCCTCTCGTGTCCTGGCTGAAGCCACCTATATTCATGCCGTAAAAGCAGGCAAACCTGTGGTGATGTAGGTGTAGCCCCGCCTACACCTATAAACCATCGTCGCCACGGTTGACCCTCAGTTCTTAGGCTCTTCACCTCGCTGTGAACACCATTTCCATAGAGTTTTCTAGGTGCTGCTTGTTAACTCTACATTTTTACTCTATAAGACTGTGCTTAAAATCAGCTTAACTGCTCTTGTTGGTGTTAGCGACAACAGCCTCATTTTGGTGATTCGTCTACCCGCGGAGCGCTGACTTTAAGTTCACTGTCAGTCGGAACATTAGCGACATCTCAGTTTGGTTGGCTTCTGTTTAGCCGTGCTAACAGTGCTAGCTGGCATGAGCATGGAAGCTAATGTGGCAAAGAAGAGGTCCGCTGTTCGCCCCTGTCCTCAGGAGTGCGGCTTCTCCTTGCACGAGAAGGACCAGCACGAAGCGTGCCCCGTCTGTCTGGGAATTCTCCATGCTAGGAGAGCGCTAGCTGAGCCCGAGTCATGTGCGCTTTGTCGCCAGCTCCGGCGTTCAACGCTGGAAAGACGGGTCACGTTCGTGGAAAGGATCCTGGGGAGAAATACAGTCGCTCAGCAGGACCCCCTCCTTTCCGAATTAGCAGTCCCAGCTTCGCCTGTGTCTGCTGACGAGGAATTTTCGTCAGAAGTCCCCGCACTTAGCTGGGCGGACCAGATGGAGTATCTCGAGGGGTCGGAGGACCGTGAGCTCTCCTACAGCGCTGGCCAGCAGCCAGGCACCGAGCAGCATGCTTTCGAGGATGATGACGTGCTCGACATCGGCCTAGAAATGCATGGCTTGTCGGAGGACGAGCATGAAATTTTGCCGCCCGCTCAGAGCTCCGCTGCTACTGCGTTAGCCTGGAGGTGGAGTGGCCCTCCCCGCAGCCGGCTCAAAAACCATCAAGGTTCGCGGGATTTTTTCTCCCTCCTGAACCGACAACCGTTACAGACTGCTTGCCTATGTTTCCCGACTTTGTCGGCGAGTTAACGTCGTCATGGAGCAAGCCGCTGTCGACCCGCATATCAGTGCCCGGTTACAGACAGTATTTGGAATTGGACGGAGCTGAGAAAGCAGGACTAGTTAGCCGACCGCCAATGGATCCATCTTTGGCTGCTTACTTGGCACCCTTGCATAATCATGGAGTGTCTAGCCCTACTGTCCTTCCGTCCAAACACTGTAGATTCTCCTCTGCCCAGCTGGAGAAGATTTACCGCGCTCAAGTGGGCACTGCTCGTGCGCTCAACTCCGTTACGCTGCTTCAAACATATCAGGCAATGTGTTTGGCAGAGCTCGGCTCACTGGTGCCTCAGGAGAGCCCGTTCTGTG
>JAOVVB010125839.1:0-12396 GCA_028570985.1 Heterobranchus longifilis | reverse complement strand
GGATTTTTTGAGTTAGTTGAAAGAGAGTATCGGTAGAAAACTGCTCTTTAAAATGTAACTATCATTCTTTTTTTTTTGCCTTATGTGTTCAGTTCAATTTGTTCAATAAAATGTCAGAAATAACTCCCTTTCAATTTTTTTTTTATTGTTGTATTTAGCAGAATACTGAAAGCAGCAGAAAGGCAGAACTGATATGACAGATAATGTTTATTTATCGCAAGTAATATCGTTATCGCAACATTCAACAACGTTAAGGCATATTTTCCTGATATCGTGCAGCCTGAGGCCACAGTTATAAACACGTGGGACTACTGAATGCACGAGGTAGCTGTATGCATCAAAATATGACGCTCATGGGCGCAGTTTTTAACATGTGGGACCATAGAAATTAAATTACATTTCTATGCGTGGGACACATGGTTTCTTTATGTTTAGGCAACAAAACCACTTGGGTAAGTTTCGGAAAAACACCATGGTTTGTGTCAACATTGACTTTTGCTTTTTGGTTTCAAACGGGACTCGAACACTGGTCTCCTGGGTGAAAGTCCAGTGTTTGTTTGACCCACCCACCACCATTATTTGATTTAAACAGCACCCACCGGCCCTTTTTTTTTTTGTCTCTATGTTCGTCTTTTGTGAAAACCTACGCTCCTCGACAGTAAATACCTTTATTTTACCATTTCCATGTGGTTTTATGTTGCTTCTCCTAGCGAGCTGGGTCACGGCAGTGGCCTTTCTGTTTTTATTCTTCTTACTGAAATAGACCTTTAGACCTACAGTAGGTTCATCACATCACCCGACATCTGATCTTTGATTTGCTGCTTCTAAAAGACACAGTGTAATTCAGATGAGCTGAAACAGGCGCAGAAAGCAAAAGGCCAAACAGCACAAGTGAATTAGCTCCAGAAGACGTAAAGGTGAATGTGTGTACGCATCATGTTTCTCAAAAAGGTAAAAATATCATCTGCTACATGCAGCGTGCGTTCCCGGTGGCACGCCACCTTTGTGCCACAGTGCTCCAGGATGAAGTAGAGAGAGAAGAAGAGGAGGCTCACGCGACATCCTCGTGTCCCCTCTCGTTCCCGTCAACAGCTCCACAGCACACGCTAGCTGCTCGGCTCGAGCCTGTGGCAAAGTGACTCAAACAAAGGAAGCACTTTCACAGCAGAAATTAAATGACCAGTGCAGTCAATACTGCTGCGGAAAAAACGGTTTGTTTCACGGCTTGCTTCTCAGTGTTTATGGGCAGCGGTGGGACAATAATCGATTTTATCACAGTGAATTTCCATTATCAGGTTAATCGTGAATATCCTCATGCAGTTTACTACAGTGTCCTGTCTGTGATGCAATACAAATATTTGGTTGTCATAAAAAAGTCACAATGTTCAGAGAAAAAAGTCACAATTTTATGAGGAAAAATTCATAATGTTTCGAGACAAAATTAATAACGTTTTGAGAAAAAGTCACAATTTTAGAGAAAAAAAAGTTGTAATTTTATGTGAATAAAATATTGTGAATATCCTCATGAATTGACTGCAGTTTACTACAGTGTCCTATCTGTGATGCAATAAAAAATATTTGGTTCTTACAAAAAAGTTGAAATGTTCAGAGAGAGAAAAAAAGTCACAATTTCATGAGGAAAAATTCAAAATATTTCGAGAAAAAAAAAAAAGTTTAGAGAAAGAAGTCATAATGTTTCGAGAAAAAGTCACAGTTGTAACTTTATGGGGAAAAAACGTCATAAAAACAAAGTAAAAAGTGAAGTGATTCTGGTGTGTTTTTGTGCCGTTTTAAGAGTTGTAAGCATATTTCGTTAATTATCGGGATAATATCGTGAATCGCAATTATTTTGTGCAGGATAATGGTGACATGACATTTTCAGATTGTGCCTATGTGAATACGACTTGTGTATTTAAAACAGGGGGTATTATGGAAAACAAGAATAGTCTAGACTTTCCCATTAGCGATGTTATTATGTGGAGACGTTTTGTGTGATTACTATTATCTATTACGGAGACAAGATATATGTATGCAGCATTTAAGTCCAAGACAAATTTCCATATGAGGACAATAAAGTACGTGGTATCGTATTATAGTAATACGTCTGGGCATTATTCTCGAGTCCAAACTAAAAAGTTGACCAAAGCAGCTTTCTTTCACTTGAGAAATATTGGAGAAGTTGCTGAAACAAGATGCTGAAAAACTCATTCATGCGTTCATCTCAAGTCGATTAGATTACTGTAACGCTCTCCTTCCAAAAAAAAAAAAAAAATCCATTGATAAATTACAATTAATTTAAAACACTGGAGACAGCACATCGCCCCAGTTTTATCTCCCAGTATCTTTTAGAATTGATTTTTAAAGTTCTTTTACTTCTTCTTAAAACTCGTAATTGTTTGGGCCCGGCCTACATTGCTGATTCATTGTCGTTCTATAATCCTTCACGGCCTCTCAGATCCTCTGCTGCTGGTTTTTTTAAATACACAAATAAGAAAATCCGAACTCCATACCCAAAGGCTATAAGAGATGCAAGCTCCGTGAACATTTTTAAACGACAACTGAAAACGTATTTATTCAGCACTGCTTTGAACTAACAGCTGTCTTGTTTTATTTCCGTCTTTTAGCGTTCTCTGTTGTTCCTGGCATACATGACTCTGCTGTTTGTTGTCTTTTTTTGTGCCAGCTATTCATGGTATTTTGTGATTTTTATCATGCAGTATTTTACACTGCTTTTTATTTTGCACTTTGTTGTAAAGCACTTTGAGCTACAACCCCCTGGGTGCTTTATAAACCTAGTTTATTATTATTATAGTATCTTTAAAATGATGGCATTTGTTTTTGTTTGCAGAAGAAATATATGACGGTGGTGCAGATTGGTGAAGGCTATGTGCTGCTAACAACCCATTCATCTGTGTCCTGTGTTCAGACCCGGGGGGGGGGGCGGAGGGGCGGAGTGGGTTTATTGGCGTGAATTGCTTTCTGCTGCAGTGTCTTTTTTGATACTGCTGGGAGTTGCCAAAGACAGAAGCGTTCAAACCGTACACATATGGGCTTTAACGATAAATCAAATGAGTCTCTGCAATGTGACAGTGTTGCCAGAATTGGAATCCAACTGAGAGTCCACTCCTCAGGCATCGTCTTGGTTAGCTCAGCTCGACTCAACTTTACTTATACAGCAGCTTTCACACACTTCTCACACAGCAAAACTGAAACAACACAGACGAAATAAAACAAAGACTAAAAATGGTTCATCTGGATAAGTTCTTCTGGCTTTGGGAGTCGAATATTCATTACGTTTTATTTCTCAGTTAAAAGGATTTTTCTCCTCATCCGAGTCTACATTTGTATGTTGCACAGGCTGTAAAGCCCTTTGAGGCAACGTGATTTTGGGTTATATAAATAAAATTGGCTTTTTTTTTTTGGTGTCGTTAAAATGAAAACCAGGTGCTCTTCAAACACGGACTTCCACTGCAAGTAAGCTTTTGTTCTTATTTAACTAACTATTAAATTAGTGGTTCTCTTTTCATTCGGCACTGTGAAAAAAAAACACTTATGTGTGTTATGATGGTTGGGAAAACCCTGCATTTAAAAAAAGGGATACTTGCAAGTCGCACTAGTGCTCCTAGCTATAAAATTTCTCCAAAAAATGGTCGCAAATTGCAACTAAATGGTCGCAGCCTGGAGCCCTGAGCTGATATAGTTTAACAAGGCTTGTTCCTGTGAGGTTGTTTTAGAAATCTACCATCTGCCACTATTGGTCAAGAGTCATTTAATGCTGCTTTGCCAGAAGGTTCGGCATTACGAGTGTCCTATTACCTGATCAAACAACAATCGGAGGACTCTGCCTTTGGGCAATCCTTGTCAAACCGTGAAACGTAACGGCATCATGGCACATACAACTGCAAGAAAAAAGACGAAGCCATGTAGCATTCCTATAGCTGCCACTCAGAGGCTCTGTGATCCAAAACAAGAGCAACAGCAACAGTAAGCTCCTCCACCCCTCAGCCTACAGTATCTCCGGTAAATTAGAATAGAGTGCTCACTTCAAAAGAAATCTTCCTGCATTGAAATGTCCTGACCTTTCGAGCAGGAGCACAAGTCAAAGCACAGCTCAGCAGAGAGAGAGAGAGAGAGAGAGTTTGCTCAGGGCCGTCCTCTCTTTTAACTCTTATCTGACTGTTTGACATCAAACTGAAACCAGTGATGGGAAAAGACGAGGATTTGTTGTTGCAGCGACGGGAAACACATCAATGTTTGGCCACTTGAAAGAGTTCCTAAGTAAAATCAAGAGAACAGAATAAATTTGCGACATCAGTCAATACTGCACTCGCTGTGACATTTTTCAGCATCAATCATTCGAAAGACATTTTGACATCGCAGATTTCCACCAAGATGATTTGTTGGCTGACTGATCTCACATTAAGCAAAGACATTTGAAAATGTTAGACAACACAGCAAGCAAACAAATATGTTAACAAGACTAAATTACACAATTCTTCCTCACGCGCTTCTTCTCTTTTCGGGGAGGTAACTTTAATGATGAAACATCCTTCAGGAAAATGTTAGAGCTCGACCACTCTTCTAAACAACAGTCTCTCTGGTTATTAAGCATGGCACGACAGGAACATTTCACGTCACGATTATCCTGGACAAAATAATATTCACGATATTATCCCGATAATCAACGTAAACTCTTAAAATGGCTCGAAACCACACAGGAATGACTTTACCTTACATTTTGCTGTGTTGGGACTTTTTTCTCGAAAAGAATTATGGCTTTTTTCCTGAAACATTACGACTTCTTTCTCGAAACATTCCGACTTTTTTTCTCATAAAATTGTGACTTTTTTCCTCTTACTATTATGACTTTTTTCTCAAAAAAAATTCTGACTTTTTTAAAAGAAACTATTTGCATTGCATCACAGATAGGACACTGTAGTAATTGCTGGAGTTTTAGTGCATATGTGATGCTGTTAGTAATTCTAATATGCACTTTTCATCTCTTTGCAATATTTAGCAGAGAGTGATGCACCTGCTCTGTGTAAGGCCGTTCGGGGGTTTGCTGTACGCTCTCTCCCTCTCGTCCGCTGCACACTCAGATAACCTTGCAATGCAGGCCGATAGAAGCAAACTCACATCACTAAAATACGGCTGCAGTAGTGTAGCGAAGACAAAAGCGTCTCCCACCGGACAGCCAAGAACCGACATCTGCTCTCGAATTCAAAGACTGAGGCTCTCTCAGAGGCATTCTCTTTAAGATTTGCTCTACACATACGCAGACGACGATGCGCTGCTTCAATCACATCTTGTATTCCGATTCAAAACCAGAAGCAATCTCCTACTCGCAGATGTGCAAGTAGGAGCAACATGATTCCTCCTCCAGCCCCCTGTCCCTCGACTCCTTCATTCAAGCATGCATCAGTGGGATCCCACTGGAAGAACGTCTTTTTCTTGTTGCTGCACCGTCTCCACATTCACAACACACACACACACACACAACACACACACACACACACACACACACTCTGCTTTGCAAATGACCCGCGGACATGAAGTGGCACATGTATGCATTTATTCCCTTTTATTAGCTTATCAACATGCATGTGCAGAAACCTGTACGGCGTGGAATCTGCATAATTCTCGACAGGCTCCAATCACAGCTAATAAAGGAAATGAAGATCCCGGGGCTAACAAGCGCTGTGCTTTCCATAACTCAATAAATCTGACGTGACTTGAGGTTTCATTCCATGTGAAGTGCAGTGAGGAGGGAATTGCAATGAGGCTGGACATTTCTTGTTATATAACTGCTAATCAAAGTATGTATTGGATTATACCAACTGTACAGCTACAAAAATAGTATGGAATAGCATCGGTGACGTCTCTGTAAATCAGCTCAATAAAGATATATAATATCTCTGCCTCTACAGTACGTCTTATTCTCTGCTCTATTTCCCTCACATACTGCATCTTCCCTGTTTCTGTTTCTCATACACAATGCGGTCCAGTGAAGCATATATAATATAAAGACCCGAAGCACTCCCTGGTGCTGAGAAACCAACATCTGTATCAAACTTCTTGAGATTGCCACATTTATCTGCTACATTAGGAAACTTTCACATCGCCTTCCAGACTAATGTGATTTAAATTGCAGTCTTAACATCCATCACTTAATAGTGGCTTTTATGCAAAGCACTTCACATCTCCACAAGTGTGCAGACACATAACACCCACACAGAAAGTGAAACTAATTGTATATTTTTGGCTGTAGGGGTTACATACTGTTACACACAGACACTATACTCGCAAGGTTATGCATGATCTATATGCAAGTTAGAGGGTGTAAAAAAGGGACGTAATTAAAGATGGAAGAAAATGTAAAGCTGGAGTGCGGGTCTTTTACATATAGTTGAACGCTTGTTACATTCAAGCCTTTGCCAAATGAGTTCATATAATGCCGATTACATGAGGGATGCACCGATACCAACACCAGTATCAGTATCAGGTCCGATACTGTGCTCATGTACTTATACTCGTACTCATAAAACTACTCCGATACTACTGTACTGATACCCTTTATGGCAGCGTGACGTTCACCTCTCGCAGACAGAGTAGCAGCGATGTGGAGATATTTCAAGATAAAAGATGATGACAAAAGTAGGGCAGACTGTAAACTACAGCTGGGTACTTGGCAGGAGGTAACGTTAAAGCTAAATGACTTAAAGTGGTTGTATTAGTCTCAAAATGATTCCAACAGCGGGACGTGCAACAGTCTGCGTAACGACACAGCAAAGGTTAGCTTACCGCTAACAGTTAGCCTGCAGCCTGCAGAGTCGGAGATGATGGAGAAACATCAGAACTGTAAAATCCTCCTGCGTCCATGAAGTCACCGTGCCGGTGCGGCAACATTTGCCTTTCGTGAGTTATGAAAACAAACAACGAGCATGTGCGGGCCGCTGACAGAACTTTATGGTGCGTTCAGTTGCCCCTCGTTAATTCGTGGTGCGTTCAGGTAAACTCGTGAACTCTGAGAAACTCAGCTGTAAAGAACCCTTCTGCCATCCGTTGACTGGTGAAATAAGTTATTGTTGTTACATTTAAAATTAATTATTTAAATTTGATCATATGGCCTTAACGTGATACATAATATGACAGTTATGTCACACTTGATATCATGTAACTATGTATCTTTTTAAAGAATTCTTTCAGGCACCGTTTAGGCACTGGTATAGAAAAAAACCCTTAGTACTCCTATCGGTACTAGGTATCGGCAAGTACCAAAATGTAAGTACTTCTATTTGGTCTGAAAAAAAGTGGTATTGGTGCATCCCTAGATTACGCCTATCGTCGGCAGGGAATGCTCTCTGTATTTCGCAGTATACCAGGATTGTGTTGTCTGGTGCCTGTGGCGACTTTCCCGCACAGAAGTGATGCGTTTTACGTCAATTAGCCAGAGTTAAAGAAAGGACGCAGGAAGTGGGGAGAGACCATAGCGACGGAGCAGCAGCTAGGAGTATTGCAGACGTTATGGCGGAAAATCCTAAGAAGCGTCCAAGAAAAGTTTCTGGAGTGGATGCTCCAGATACAAAAGAAACTCAGCATTCAGAGGGAGGATTCACAGAGCAAAAAAAAAAGAAAGCAATGGTACAAGGACGAACACAATTGGTGTAGCTGTTCCTCGTTGGAGAGCACTCCATCACTTGGCCTTTTCTTTCCCTCTGCCCTTATTTGCACAGGAAGACTCGAAGAGAGCGCTCCTGCGGGGCGGGGGAGATGCAGCGAGCTCACCTGCAGGCATACGTCGTAAGCGCGTCGACAGTGTTTGTGTAATTACTCTCACTGCCAGAGGGGGGAGACAAGAGTTCCGCACTGCAGGTTTTAACACTGCCAAAATGTATTTTTTTTTTTTACAAAAACGTGCCTCTGAGGCAGCGAATCCAAGTCTGATGAGAAAACTTTTGCTGCTGCTTTGTGATGCCTACACATACGTTCTTTGTGAACACACTGAAACGTGGACGTGAGCATCCATCCTTCTCATTACTGGCCATTGATTTCAGTGCCTGCTGCAAACTCAATTACTTCTTCAGATCCTTGTTTTTCACAAGGTGTTTTTGAAGGCCTCGTTTGGCCTTTCTTTCTTTCAAACAGCAGCAAGAACAAAAACGAACCCTCACTCATTTTAGAATGAGGCACTGGTTAGTAGCGTCATGTCACTTTGCCTTTCACAGTCCATCCATTCAAAATTAGACTCGTACCATCAATCACATTTTGCTACCAAATGTAATCAAAGCTAAATTTAGACTCACTGGAGGAATCAATCGAGCAACTGGTTTTAAAAACCATGTTGAGCAGGCTAACTGGATTAAAACATTTAGTGGCTGCCTTTATTAGAAGCACTTTGTAATAGCATCCATCCATTCATTCATTGATTCATTGATTGATTGATTCATTCATCCATTCATTCATCCATCCATCCATCCATCCATCCATCCATCCATCCATCCATTCATTCATTCATTCATTCATTCATTCATTCATTCATTCATCCATTCATTGATTGATTGATTGATTGATTCATTCATTCATCCATTCATTCATTCATTTTGTGCCACTTTTCCAGGACTGAGTGGAGAAAGTAGCCCAAATGTATAGCAATATCCCCTCCAGTGTGTTTTGGGTCCACGCTATATTATCCCAATAATCATCGAAATATGTTTAAAACTTTTAAAACTGCACACAAAAAACACACTGGAATCACTTTACTTTATATTTTGCTTTGTTGGGATCTTTTCTGGAAACATTACGACTTTTTTCTTGAAACACTATGACTTTCTACTCCAAACATTACGACTTTTTTCTCTTAACGTTACAAATGTTTTCTCATAAAACTGTGACTTTTTCTCAAAACATTCAGACTTTTTTGTCGAAACATTACGACTTTTTTCTCAGGAAGTTGTGACTTTTTCTCTGAACGTTACAGAATTGCATCATCAGCAGAAAGCAGAGATCCAATCTTCAGCTGCTTCTCAAGACTCGCTCATTTAAATGCAACCAGGGTTGGTCACAATAAATTAACTTGGCAGAGTCCAACACCCACTGAAAAAAGAACACAACTCGAACACAAAGACCATGTAGACTGGCCCTATAATGCGAGCATGGAGTTGGACCAGGGTTCGACAAATCTGACGTTAAACAGTTGTCTGTGCCTCCTGAGCAGACTTTGCCAGTCCATATAGACTGTCCCTAACCTCTTTTTGTAGATGTCTCTTACCTAGGACTGTGTATCCTTCAAAAGTTTTCGATATCAATACCGGTACCGATACCTTGACTTCGATACCGGTTCTACTTTTTTCTGCAGTTATATGCACAGTTTCTGGTGTATTTTCTCTGTGTGCTGCGAGTGAATCTTGCAAGAAAACACACTGATAATCTATTATAAACGATATAGATATATTATATACAGACCATAGCAGCGCGGAGCTCCGTGGTCGGCTCGCAGTCTATAGTACCTGGTATATTTTCTCTGTGAGCTGGGAGTGAATCTTGCAAGAAAACATACTGATAATCTATTATAAACAATAAAGATATATGGTATACATGATCTGACTCTCTACTTTTGCTTTTCATTTTCACATTAACTCCTCTGCCATTGTCTTGTTGTGAAAGTTAAATTGGACTCCTCTGTGCTGCTGCTCCTGCTGCTGTAGGCTACAGAGCGGAGCAGACACATGGTGGGCGCTGATACACAAAAATAAACTAAATGGGTTTTATTTCAATTTTTAAAAAGCAAGCGGTGGGGGCAGTGGGCAAGTAATGTATGCCTTAGTCTGGCTGAGTACGTAAGCAGTGTCGGCATAAAGCCTTATACTTCTGCCGGGAGGAGACCCCTGGCCAGAGGAAGTCCCTCCTTCCTTCCATAGCTCCGCCCAAGACTATTGTGATTGGTTTAAAGAAATATAAACTACATATGCCTCAACACCGTGTAACACCGGTAACAACAGGTGGAGAAATCCAAAGCTGCACACACCTGTTGTGCCTATAGTTACGGTTGCTAAGCTGTAATTGGACAGTCAGTGTTCGGGTAGGGGTTTAGCAAAACGATCAATTCTGCACTTAATTGAACCCAGGTTTGTTGGGTTTGTTGGGTTGCCAGTTCTGAGGTTCTCCTGCATGAAGTATCACTGAGCTGCAGCGTGTGTACGTGGGCGGTTGTTGTCTGTGTTTGCGTGTTTGTGTGTGCATTTGGCTCCTGGTGTATTTATAGTCTGCGCGCTTGTGTCTGCTTTTATGTGTCTGCTCTGAATTCTCATCTATAGATGTGTTGTGGATCCATCTGTGTGGTCTCACATAAGTTCCTGTGCTTATTTTTGTATTTCTCTCTCTTCAGATGTCCTCACAAGGACATATAAATCTCTGAGGCAATAAAGTATGACACAACGTATATATATATGAAAGAGTGTGATATTCCCTTCTCAGTAAACAAGCAACTCTCTCAGCAAAGCTGCTGTTGTCTAAATTAATTTGTCTAACATTAGTAATGCTGGGTTTCACAGCCAACTTCATTATGGATCCGGTTCCAATAAACGCCCCGATCCATTAAGCTTACAGTCTAACAAATCTCCAAACATTGACCTCCTTTCTCTTTATTTATTCACAAACAACAATGTACAAAACATTCAGGTAGTCATTCAGCTAAATAGCAAAAATGTAATATATCTGGCAAAAAGCTGAGGCTTATAGTTCTTTGAATGTCATTCTTTGAGTTCTAGTTCTTAAATATTACGTTTCTTAATGTTGTTGAAATATAACCCTGAAAATATTGGATGTGGGGATTAAAGAGATTGTGATTTGATAATCAGATTAAATATTGGATTAAGATTTGATAGAATGCTATCCAACCCCAACAATAAACACTAGTCATATTTTTTTTATACCAGTGCCAATACAATACTTGAGTTTTGGTACCAATATGTATTTTCCAATATCCTAATTTGATAAATATGTAAAAAATAAAATAAAATAAAATAATTAAAAAATATAAGCAGCCCTACAAGAACTACAAACACAAGAAATACAGTCCACAATTGGTAAAATGTTTGATGTGATTTGTTTACACATATGCAAAAAAATACAAATTCATACATATATAAACAACAGAAAATGTGATGGAGATGTGGAAAAAACCATCAGAGGGGCTTTATCAGGGCACTCTCCAGTGTTTATCTTAAACCATTGTAAAAAGAGAAAAAATATTAAAATGATGTAATTTAAGTGAGGAACTATCTGGTCAAGTAATGACTGAAGTGACTATAATCTGACCAAACATTCAATATTCAATACTGCTTATACTGTGAATATTCCTTGTACATATTTACTAAACTAAACTATGCAGCTCTTCTTCACACAGAACATACTGTTTACAAATAGATTATTTATATATTAGAGTTATTTATACCACCTGTCTTCTGTAGTTGTGTTTTTCCCACTTGTATAGATATTTGTTTTATCTGTTTTTCTTTGTTTTTTTTCTTACATTCTATTTTCTGTCTGTTTGTTTTGCACCATCAAGACAAATTCCTCGTATTTGTGAAAACTACTTGGCAATAAATCTGATTCTGAATATCAGCTTTTGGTACAATAATTTATCTATACTCTGTGCTACATTTCTGCCAGTATTAAAAACTAAACCTTAAACACAGCTGTGTGCAATCAGTAAGCAGTTTAATTTTTAATTAACTTTTACAGTGATGAGAAGACGCTTGTTTATGTATGAAGGGCCGTCAATGACGACTCATTTAGTTGTAAAAACTATGGAACTAACGCAGTCAGTTATAGATATATTCTGGACTGTCTGACAGACAAGTAGTAAGTAAGTTATCTACATCTCTAAAAGTGACAGATGTCATGAGGAAGGAAGGTTATCGTAACTGTTTCTTTAACATCTAATCCTCTGTGGCTCCAGGGCTGTCCCTGGAGTTGCGTGTTTTAAATCACATTTTGACCTTGAAGAGGCAGTCGGGCAGAACAAATGAACCTCTGCTGGCTGAGAAAAACTCTGAGTGCATGTGAGCTGGGACATTAAAGCAGAACATGCTGTATCTCTGCTGTGGCCTGGTAGAATGTTAATCACATATAACTTATTAATGGAAACTCCCATCCGCTAATATGACATTACTAGACTCTCATTTCACGCTCTCTATTCCCTTTCCATCAGTCCTCCTCGTCCCTGTCTAACTCCATCCATGTTCCCGTCTCGTCCATCCCACAACGTTATTACGACGATGTAAGAAAAAGACAGAAAGGGTTTAGACATTATTTTAAAGCAGGGGTCTCAAACTCAAAGTGGCTTGTGGCCACTGCTGGTATTGTCAACTCATGAGGGCCACTTCCATGTACAAG
>JAOVVB010125829.1:0-26574 GCA_028570985.1 Heterobranchus longifilis | reverse complement strand
AGCTTACATTTGAACGCTGTGTGTGTGTTTGTTTGTGTGTGTGTGTAAATATGTGTACGCGCGTGTGTGTGTGTGTGTATACGTGTTATATATAACTGCCGAGATGTTAGTAGAGCTGTTCTAGTAAAAATCCTGTAGCAATGCAACAAGTGGGTTTAAAGGACTAGTTGGGAGTATATATAATTTTTTTTTTTTTTGGTTCCTTATTTTTTCTACCTTTAAAACATAGATATGGTATACCTTTACGAAGTTTTTACAGTAAAGCTTTGAAGGTAAACTCCATGCACATTTTTAGGAAATAGACCCACTAACAAGCAGGAAAAGTACATTTACATACTACTGCAGTGAGCAAGCCTGAGGCAAAAATGGCAAAATAAAAATAAACTATTTGTGACAACAGGACAAAGAGACCTTATAAAAAAACCAAACTCTAAAGGCGACCCATTGTCTTGAGGTTAGACTGGATACTGAGATTAGATCATTACTCTCCTACAGTTCTAGATAAAGAGTACTAAATATGTTGAAAAGATGGGTAGAATGAGCGTCAGTGTTCATTACAAAAGCAGTTCTTCCATGTGAGATTAGCCACTAATGAAAGTGTATACACACGAGACAATCGACAGCATCAGAATATGAGTTGTGGGTGAAGAAGCTCCAATGGGGTAGAGGTCCAGGATCAATTCTCTCCTCTGTGTGCATGGAGTTTGCATGTTCTCCCCATGCTTGGTGGGTTTCATCTGGGTAGGACATGCAGATTAGGCTAATTGGCGTCCCCAAATTGCCCTCAGTGTGTGAATGAACATGTACCCTGGGTTGGATTGGCACCCTATCCGGGGTGTTCCCTGTCTCATGCCCCAAGTCTCCTGGGATAGGCTCCAGGCCCCACATGACCCTGTACAGGATTAAGCGATAGAGACGATGAATATAAGTCTCAGCATTATTACGTACAAAACCATTCACTATTTCCAAACTTTTCAAAAACTCATTTTTATGTAATGTTTGGAAAAAGTGAATGGTTTTATGCAATGTAATAATGCAGAAATGATAAACACGTATGACCAAATGTGTACTATGGTCAGGTTAAAATTTAAAAACAATAAGAATTCATAAATTCAATGGCATTCTGTCCTAACTGTTGGCTTATAAAAAGCAACATATTTAACTCCTGTGTGTATTATAAAGTAACACCCTATACAATTTACACTTAGTGACAGTATTTATTCTGTTTTTAATATCTGTGTTCAGAGATATTTGGCACTGGAGTATCGCTTACTTCATTTATCAAACACAGAAAACACCTAACCGACACCACTGCACTTCACCATCTAATTTTCGGACATGCAGAAATATCATGCTTCTCGCATAACACAGTGTGTAATATACAGTATATTATTTATTTGAAAACACAGGGTCAACACAGTGTTTTGTTGTAATTATTGTTACAGCCTTCTTCTATATGTTGTCTGTAAAGTTGGCTGTGGTTAACTCGGATACAAACTGGTTGTTATCTCTAATCTTACTGCACAGCTCAGTCAAGCACATTTGTCAACTCTGAATAACTTGTGTTGGTGTAAACAAGGGTGTAGTGCTTTCCAACGGCATCAAAGAATTCTATTCAGCTGCCTCGAAACTGAACCAAAATCTAAATTAAGTATACATTATATGGGAATTTTACTTAAGTAGAAGTAAAAAGAAGTCATCCAAGATATTGCTCAAGTAAGAGTAAAAAAGTATTCGGTGAAAAGACTACTCAAGTACAGAGTAACTGTTTCAATTGTAATGTCCGATAGGTTTTTTTAGAAATTATAATAATTTTATATATCGAGTGTTGCTGAATGTAGCGGTGTAAAAGATGGGTTCCTTCTTCACAAATCTACTTAAGTAAAAGTAAGAAAGTATGATGCTATACTTCTATGAGTAGAAGTGTAGCATCATACTTTGACATGTCGACATTTAAAAAAAAAATTTTTTAAAGTTACTCAAGTAAATGTTACATGTTACTACCCACCTCTGATCTTCAGGGATTATATATTTCCAGACATTTTATACAACCTCTCCATGTTGGTTAGTAACATGTTAGTTAACTCGCCATGTTAGTTAATTAGTGTATGCATGCACTTTTTAACTGGGTCAACCCGCTTGTCCATTCAAGTCAGTACTGTCGAAATAAAATACTTTGATTAAGGTCTTTTACACCCTGGACATATCAGTAAATATAATTGTAGTTTAAACCTTCATTGTTGTTGTTGTTGTTGTTGGTCTTTCGGCTGCTCCCGGCAAGGGGTCGCCACAGCGGAATACCTAGTTCGCACTACAACTTGGCACAGGTTTTACCTGACGCAACCCTCCCATTTTATCCGGGCTTGGGACCGGCACTACATCCAGTGGCTGGGGTTTGGGCACTGGCTGGGATTTATGATCATGGTTCTGGCATACTGAGAAAAACTTTTTAAGTTGATGGTATCCAAGCACTGGTGAAACTGGGATAAGTGAGTTAGTGTAGTAGTGGATTATATAGAGAAATAAGTGTAGTTTTTACTGTCATAACAGCATTGTTATTCTGATAAGGATCACCAACATCATCAGCCTCAAAGTAAGTTTATAAGTACCTGTTTCTCTGATAACAATCACAAGCTGTTACACAAGTTGCTGCTGGTGTACATGAGGTTTGAGATGCACAAAATAAGAAGGAGGAAGAAAAAAGTGACTGTATGAAAGCAGGATTTAATGCCGATACAGGATCGGGCATAACTTTGTGACTTTGCTGGAAGATTATGTGACATTGCTTTGATGAAATGATTCTCAGCGCTCCTGGAGGTTAAGAGGCATTAAATGGGACCATTAATGCTAACTCTTTTTTAGTTTGTAGTTATTTTTATTATGGTTAAAGGAGATTGTAATAAAAAACTAAGATAGGAATAAACGATGAAATAAATACAGAATGTGTTTGTGTGTCCACAGACTACTCAGGATACATGGTATTATAATTAAACTAACAAACTGTGTGTGTGTGTGTGTGTGTGTGTGTGTGTGTGAGAAAGAGAGAGAGAGAGAGAGAGAGAGAGACAGTAAAATCACATAAATTTGTGCACTGATGGAATTCACTTTAAATGAATACCCCTCACTTTCACCCTCCAAACCATTAATCCTTTCTGATCAAAGCGTCCCACAGGGACGTGCGATCAAAACCGGAACCATCGGCAGTGTTTCAGCAAGTAATACGAGACTGACAGACAGAGGGACAGATAGAGAAAGAGAGACAGACAGATCTTTAGGTGTCATGCAAGGGATTAGCAAGGGATAAACACATGATCTGACAGATCGCTAAGGGCACTAAGTCACCCACATGTAGGGAATGAGGGATCGTTAAAGGATTTAATACGGAAATTACACACATGCTCTAACACACTGTGGGTTGTAGAAGTGTAAAGAAGACACTACTTAGAGTGTTAAGTCACTGTGTTAAATTCAGTGTAGTTCCCAAACAAACAAACACACAAACAACTCTTTCCATTGTCCACTGCAATTATGTCCACTAAATATCATGTGGAGGGTGTGTCTATGTCAAACCATTTATTGTACACTTCACACTTATAGACACCCTATGTAAAGCTCAGATAGACACTCTATGTTGTGTACTTATAGACAGCCTATGCTGCTCCCTACTCCCTGCTCCGTTTGCAGGAGATGTTGGGGAAGGGAACTTCCCTCGACAAAACTCCACCATTCAGAACACCCTGCGAAGTCACCAGCACAGACGTCACTGCCTCTGTGCGTTACCATGGTAAACATAAGCACCTCGGATACCTGGAAATTTCACACTATGGACATTAAATATTGAATATTTATTGAATCAAAAACTGATTTCAAACATATACTAATTAAATGTATATAACTTATAAATGATTACAGATGTATGGAGATTTATTTTTTATTTATTTATTTATTTATTTATTTATTTACAGATTACTACCCTATATAATACTAACAATTTCTTGATTAAAGTAAAGATTTTATTTTTAAATATGATGGTGTCCTCGATAATAATGATAATAAATATATAAATAGTTTTTTGGGAAAATATTCATTCCTTTTTCCGGTGAAGTGAAGACATGTTGTTCACTCGTTCCCTACCGGTCGCAGTTCCCATTGAACTGAACATTTTTGCTCCCTGCAGTTTGGAATCACACTTAACATGGCTAAACGCCCTGCGAAGTATACTTTGCAAGGTACTTCAGGCTGATCGGAATGCACCTTATGTAGTGCACTTATAGACACCCTATGTTGTGAACTTATAGACACCGTATGTAGGTCTCTAATAGACACCCAATGTAGTGCACTTATAGACACCATATGCAGCACACTTATAGACACACTACGTATTGTTCCTAAAGAAACCCCCTGTATTATACTTATAGACAACCTATGTAGTGCATTTACAGATACCATATATGGTGCACTTATAGACACCCTATGTATACATAATGTATGCAGTACACTGGTAAATGACTTACAGTACAGTGGTACCATGCCATACAAATTTTATCTGTTCCAGAGGCAAGTACTTAATTTCATATTGTGAAATGCATTTTCCCATGAGAAATAATGTAAATGCAGTAAAACATGAAATATATAAACATTAAACTTCACTCAACCTTAATTTATAATTTCTCTTGGCACTGCCTGCTTTAAAAACTAAACTGAAAGTGGCTCCCTTTTCTTCTTGCTGCTGTGCATGTTAACATTTTTGGGACCCATGACGCCATGTTTTCAGTAAATCTTGCACAAAATGCAAAAAAAAAAAAAAACAGAAAAAATATGCAAACTTGCCTATATGCTCGCTTGGCTTTCCTCTGACACAATCAAGTTTTGATCGGATCCCGGAAATACAAGCTACTTGGCTGCTGTTTAGTTTGGTTCTGTTAGTCACTTGTATGCCGAAAATGCTTCGCATGCCGAGGATGCAAAATCTTCTTTCAAAAATTCAGTTCTTAAGGCAAAATTCTTAAGGCGGGGCATTCATATGCCAAGGTACCACTGTATGTTAGTGCTGAACAAACAAATTGCTCTCTTACTAGACAGATAATGTAATAACTTTCTTGGACTATGTTTGTCCTCTAAATAGGATGTAAATGTCATTACTTCAGCACTTGTATAGTGCTCTAATTTTCTTGTGTAAGCCCTTAAGTATTTTATACCCTTTGTAGTGCACTACATGCTGAAGTAAAGGTTAAATATTTCCTACTGTGATCGGGCCTGAATCTGTCTCTCAAAGAAATATAATATGATGGTCAGAATGGCATCCTGAAAACTAAAAGAATGGATCAATTGAGAGGTAGGAAAGGAGGGACAGAGAGAAGGGGAAAAGGAAGTGAGCAGGTTTGTTCTTCCTGCAATTAACATTCATGCTTAGCTGTGCTGAACTAATGCATCATCGCATTACTGCTTATGGCCAAAAAACAAGAAAACACAGAGAGAGAGAGAGAGAGAGAGAGAGAGAGAGGAATGTTTAGGAATTTAAAATTTAATGACACCATTGTTTAATACAAGCACAAAAAAACCTGTCTGCAAAAAGTTTAGCATTTGCACTGGAATGAAGTTGTTGTTTTTTCCAGGGTAAGAAAAATGAGACTTCCTGAATTAGCATATTAGCATGCTACACACTGAATTTAGCAGTTACTAACCACCACCAATCTTACACAAGTTTTAGCAAGATATATGTAAGATTGTTCTGACTGATCTCCAAAAATGTCAACAGAGCTGGTTTAGCTAATTACAGAAAAAATGCAATAGCAGCATACTATTAGCAATGTATTAGCTCAAGTAGCTAAAGCACTTTAACATGATCGTTTTGTCTTTATTTACTAACCACACCACCACTTGTCTTCAAAAGTTAGGAAAAAGTATTATTGCTCACTGGATTTTTAAAATACCATAAGAGTTAATATGAGATTAGCATGTTCTTTAAAAAATGGTTAAACAGAAATGTTAAATGAATTACATGCTGAGTTAGCATGCTATGTTTTTTCTTGCTTTTTTCTATGCTTCTTTTCACAGGACCCTACAAGATTTCTAAGTGATTAGTTTCTGTTTTTTCTAAGTAGAAGTAGCAGCATCTGGGGAGTGCATGATCGCTCATTTTGCTAAGCAAACAAGTTTGGTTTTCTTTACAAGTTATAATAACTACTTTTTTTCATTAACTCTCATAGTTTCTCATAAACTACTATGTGTGATTTATGCTAACACTGTGGAATTTGAAATAAAAACTGAGAAACCCTTACAGTCACATGACTACTGTACCTTGTCGTCAAGTCACAAAAACGTACGGAAGAAGTACCAGTAACTGACATTAGGCTACTATAGAGATGTATTTCAGAGCCCAAAAAATAACATATAGATTATTTTATGATCACCTGATGACCTATCAGATTACCTGATGCTGTGTCACACAGATAAAAGAGTAACCTAGCAACTGATTGCTTCTGTTCTGTTGATTATTTTCATATGCAGTACGTCATGGTGGACATACTGACATAACTTATTCAAAAGAGAAACAAGCATGTGAAAATGGATGAAGAAGGCAGAAAGGATATTCATTTGCAGATGTTTGATTTGTTATCATAACATGATTACTTTAGATGCTGTACAAATAAGTGATTCTTACTTGCCTTGGTGGCATTTGCAAGGATTTAGGATTTAGCCTTGTGTTAGAAGCTAGTCAGCTCATGTAAGACCGTTAACAGAACAACACCAGTGCATTAAATATTTAGCTAGGGAATCAAAATGGCGACTTTAATGTCAGAAAAAATAACCTATGTTAACTAAAAGAATGTGTTTTTTAGTTGAATTATTTGATGCAGGTCATTCTTAGGGTTATATATATATATCTTTGCTAAACTCTTTGCTAACCTACAGTATCACAGCTAAGCACATGTTTGTAAACATTGCTTTCTGTTTTCAATAATATAATACAATCCCTGCATTTTAGACTAGTTTCACAATAGTAACTGTATGTGATACAAAAACAACCAGGATGAAGATAAGCTGTACAGCGCATTAGGCACTACAGTACAATTTGTGTACTACTGATATTTATTAAAACAAACAAACAAAAACTATTAAAATAATTAACCGGCGATGACCACAAGGGGCAAACTACAAAAGATATGGGCAACCTGTTACTTGTTAGTGTGAGAGTGGAATAGAAGGAGGAAAGACTTTTTGTTTAAACACCCACACACACACACACACACACAAGCTGAGACCTGAACACTGCAGATTTGTAGTACAGCAGGTAGGGTGACGATCCAGGTAGGAAGCACACTCAGGTGAGAATGATTATTAGGATAACAGATTGGAGTTTTAAAACATCTCCTTACTCGCTTACATCCATCAACATTGGTGCACGCGTGCACATACACACACTCACACACACAAACTCTGAATGAATGACTGATGCACTTGATTGATCAGTTGTGACTGAGCTGTACTTTGAACTCAAACAGAAACACAGATCCTAATCTGTATATGTGTGTGTGCTCCTGGACCCAAATAAGTAAGACAATTCCTCTAAATCGATGAGAGACAATGATGACTTGTTTTGCACTATAAAAAGTGTTTTAATACATAAACTGCTCTAAGTTACATGGTTGGCACTGAGTTTGAGATCTACAAAGGGCCAGCTGATGTGCATGAGGGTGATCTGGTAACATCAAGATTAAAGCTTTGGGATCTTCTGCATTGACATGTATAGATGATGAGATGAAAGACTTTGACAGGCTGAAAGACTAAAGCACAGCTGCATCATCATTATTGTCTTCATAGAGAGATGAAGTGAGGGTAAATTCACACTTACATCACAATCTAGCTTTCTATTCTCTTATATTGTTTATTTTCTATTTTTTAATTTGCTTTAATACTGAATTTTGAAGATCATGCATTTCTCACTTTAATCATAACAACGGACATACATGTTGTTTAAGGATGTGTTTTCTTTAACGGCCATCAGTCACTTCATCCAAGGCTGCTGTTTTTCACCAACATGGCTACCAAGAGCATCCTCCCATGTGTGATGTTGGATTAGGAGCGCACCGTCTCCCTCTTCCTCGCTCGGCGTTTCCCTCTCGGCAGTGTGTACCTGTTAGGAAATTGAATCTAGTTTTAGCCAAGAGAAATAATTACTGTTCTAATCAGCGTAATTCATCGTGATGGCCGATTCGTTTCATTCAGCACTTCTACCTAATGAACATCCCTGCTCACTGAAAAACAGGTTTTTAGCAGAACGTCGATAATGTAGCCGAGCTCTTAGCGAGAAACGGCCACGATTACCTGCTGTGTATCAGAGACGCTCATTTAAACAAACACACGCTTTCATCAGCTGGATGAAACAAAACACAAGACCTGCTTTAGACGATTTAAACCTCGAAAGAAAAAAAAACAGAATCAGTAAACAAAGGGGCATTCAGACCAAGTGAAAGGGTATAACTTAAAAAAAGAAGGAAAGAAAGACAAGACTACAGGATAAAACTGTTAAAAGAAAATGGGCTGCTTTTAATAAGTACAAGATTTCCATTGATTTGTTTTTTGTCATTTATAATATTCCTTTCTTACATATTATGATTAATTTGCCTGTAGAAAAAAAAGTAAAAAGGAAGAAAGAAAGAAAGAAAGAAAGAAAGAAAGAAAGAAAACCTGGTACTATTTTCTCATAAGATTAGGATTTTATTCTTAAAACACTGAATTTAAATCTTAATTCTATTATTTAAAATAAATTGTGATTTTTTTTTCTAAAATATCTAATATTATTTTCTAATTAGATTATAATTTTATTCTTAAAGCATTCCATCTGAAAAGATATAATATTGCATTTTTTATATTACAAATATTTAAATATTAAATATTATTTTCTTACAAATATTACATTATTGTTTACTTCTTGAAATATCGTGTGCTTTTTTTCAAAAAGTATTCTTCTATATTCTAAATTATAATTTTATTCTAAAAGTATTGTCATTTAAACTATAAATTACGTTATGATTTTATTATTGTACTGCAACTAGTGCTGTACTAAAAATCTAGTTAATCACAGTTATAGACTGATTAATCACAATTAATCACAATTTTTAAATATAACAAGCAACAATGAGCAGACGCAAGCACCCTGCACCATCGCCACCCCGGCGCACTAAGACAATGGGCACAGTGGGCACATGCATTTAAAGGGGTCATACCAATACCATTATGACATAATTTTAGAAAAGGGGGAATTTTATGTTTAGACCTCCAAAAGTCTCAGATGCTGGAAAAAAGCATCACACTATTGATGTCACTCAATGTGATGTCACTCAATGAGATGTCACTTGATATAATGTCACACAGAAAGTTAATAACCACTTTTCAGCACAAGTTTATGATGTTGCCATGGCTGACCCATTTGAGATGTCAAAAATCCCTCCGCAATTATCCTTAATGTATTAAGATCACATAGGCCCGGGTTTGTTGGTGATTTTATGAATCCCCTAGAAGACGTACATCAAAATCCATTGGGTGCATTTTGCAAACGACCCAAATTAACTGACTTCCTGTTAAGTAGAACCCATGACATGCAATACAAATGTTGTTCAGCTCAGTGAGCTCTAAATGTGTACTGGGTTTTGTGTGTGTATACGTGCAAGTATGTATGAGCTATGCAGAAAAATCTCACCCAGGGCCCAAGTGCTCAGGCATCCTAATTGCAGCAGATTCAACCTGTCTGCTGATTTTCATGACTTTTTGAGCATGTTAAGTCCCCCGAGTCCCAGATGCTCGAAAAAAATTTAATATAGTTGCAACCAATGATGAGTGGGCCCAAGCACCCTGCACCATCACCACCCGGGTGCATCAGAAAGACAGTGCACATACAATACGTGGCACATGCATTTAAAGGGGACATACCAAAACCATTATAACATAATTTTAGAAAAGGGGGAATTTTATGTTTAGACTCAATGTAATATCACTCCATATTACTTCACACAAAGTTATTAATGAATTTTTGGTATAAGTTTAAGGCAATGTCACAGCTGACCGTTTCAAGATATTAAAACCCCTCCATAATTTTGCACCCTCAATGTATTGAGATCACATTGGCTTAGTTTGTTGGCGATCGTATTATTCCCTTAGAAGAATTATATAATGTCATAATACAATATATAAATTTGACTCCCAATGTCATAGTGCTTGGGACTTAATGATTCTTAGAAAAATAAGAGGGTCCTTCACATACTATGACAAAATAGGGCTGATGTCATAATGCTTGGGCACTAAATACTCAGCTTTGGAATAAAGAAATGCATTTGACGAACTGGTTAGAGGAAACAAATTATGCTATTTTATAATATCTCAAACATTAACATTTAACATGAGACATGTCTGCTCCTATAGTGGTGACCATATCCGTTATCTCCTTTTCAATTTGACTAGCGCAACTGTCTAGCACATGCTTCGGCAAAATATCTTTCTTCTGTATTTAACACAAGCAGAGTAAATGAGTGGTGTTGCCATTTGTCATTGATTAGGTGTGCTGTTACACTGAGGTAGTTATGGTTACTTACTGTTGTCCAGTGGTCTCCAGTAAGTGCAATAAAAGTAGCCCTTTTCAGTGTCTTACATTTAATGGATTCTTGTAAAAATAGTTCCCCTTGAAGGTAGCTCGAGCACACAGCATTGGTTTTAACCTAAATTCTATATAGAAGCTTTTCATAATAAAACTTGTAGTTCAGCACAACTGGTGATGTTTCCTTAGTCATCTGATTATCCCTGTTAAACGTGCCATTATCACACATATGATTAATTTGTGTAAAAATAAATTGTAACGCGTCAAAATATCTAGGTTAATTACATGTGTTAACGTGTTAATATTGACAGCCCTAATTGCAACTTATATCTTATAATGTTTCTATTTCTTTTTTAAATATTGTGGGGTTTTTAAAATACCTAATATTATTTTCTTATTAGCATTAGTATCGATCATTGACAGGTATAAAATTTTTCGAAATAGTTAAAAGGTTAAAGCCATAAATAAGATAATCAGCTTTAATCAGTGATATTATTATTTCAGGTTGAAGGCTACGTACGTCTGCCTGTCTTTCTGTACATCAGAACCCTTTGTCTAACTTATTACTACAAAGAAATAAAATTTTGTAAAGTTGAGTGTTTATGCCTTATGTCTTATGCCTTGTTTATGCTAAGTTGTATTTCTTTCATCATCAGCCAAATACATTTCCTGTTCATGACATCATTTAACTCATCATTTTGATTTTAGCGCATAATAATGTTGTCATTTTGGGTATTTTACATGTCGTCACCTCTGCCTGTGTTTTATCTCATAGTGGTGTTCCACATGCCTGCTTTTTATTAGTGCTACGGTGTTGGAACATATGAGACAAACTGGTTTTAAACTTCCTGCAGGATGGATAAGCCGACATTGATCTGTCCAATCATAGTTTTCATGGTGTACTTGCTTTATTGGAGTAATTTATCTTTATTTATCGCACATTTGTTTGTGTTCTGTGAGGATTTGGGCACTTTTTGATGCATTAAGGTAGTTTCTGTGTCTTCTGCATACTCTGTGTATCTAGAGTAAACTATCTTGGTTGATTGGCTCTGTTGAGTGACACATATAGCCACGCCCACATCGAGGGAAAAAACGTTATATTCGTCCAAAACAGCGCATCACAAAAAGAGCAAGTTCTGACCAATATACAGACAAAACCTTTCTTTTATTTGTATAGATAATATTGCATATTTTTTAAATATTGCATTTCGTTCCATAAGGTATCTGATACTATTAAGGCCTAAGCACAATGACATTAATCCTATTGTTTTTTAAAGGATTTTTTCCCCCCACCATTTGGGGCTTTTTTTAGGGTCTTAACATACTCAAAAACTAAAAAAAAATTGGCAGGCTGGTTGGAATCTGCTGCCATAAGAATGCCTGAGAGTCTGGGCACCCGTGCTCACACGAGATTTTGCAGCGTAGCTCATAAACACTTGCACGTATGCACACGAAACCGGGTACACATTTAGAGCTCATTGAGCCAAACAACTTCTGCAATTTTAAGTCATGGGCACAACTCAACAGGAAGTCAGTTATTTTGGGTTGTTTGCAAAACGCACCCAGTAGAATTTGATTAAATAAATTCCTCCTCCTAGGGAATTTATGCGACCGCCACCAAGACCTATTTGATCTCAAGACTTTGAGGGTGCAAAATTATAGAGGGATTTTTGATTTTCAGTCATGTCAATGCCTTTGACTTATGCTGAAAAGTGGTTAATAACTTTCTGTGTTCTATAAATTTGACTTCTAATGCAACTTCCTGGCGGTGTTCACGTGGGGTAAAATATTTACAACAAGACTTGAACGCAGCATTTGTCTACTATGTAGTTTTGTGGGGGTGGCTAAATGTAATGTAAATCAGATGTGGTGTGAACACTCTAATGCAATTTATGTCTGTTTGCTGTTTATCAAAACTATAATCAAAATATTGACACGTGTGTTCACACACAAGAGCGTATCCCATTCTCAGTGTTGACAGACCCATGGTTACAAACCTTGCAAGTGTTTTTATGTTCATCTGTCATTTAAAGATGAAATGAATAATGAAAAATTATTACTTCTTGATAACTAGAGGAATCACCACTGCACTTACAGACTTACAGATGTGTGTGTGTGTGTGTGTGTGTTAGTAGTCATTACTCTAACTGGCTCCTGTTAGGATGAGATGAACAGATGAGAGGAGAGGAGGAGTACAACAGAACAAGGCAGCTTTCATTTCTCCTGGGTGTAATGGGGAAATTACGGCCTGCTGCTGCTGTTTGAAGTCTGCGTTAGCAGAGCTTCTATTTAGCGAACGCTGGATGTGATTTGGGGTCACACACACTGATGGAGGGTCACCAAGGTCATCGAGAGCGTCATTTTACATAGAAAGCATTGCAATTCTCTTCCTTTCCCCCCAACCACCGGAGCTCTTTCATCAGAAATCTCTCTCTGCCCTCGAAAAAAAAGCGTCTATTCGCATCATTTATCCTGCAGAATGTGTCGATCCGCGGGTGAATTTACATTGCGAGCGGACACTTTTCACCCGCACTCTTCCTCACTTTGAAGCTACTTCCCAGCAATTTCCCGTCCATGAGTTATTTAACATTTTAGCCGAGCTTCCTGTAGTCACTTTGCATCTCGTGCTCCTCCTCTTTTCTGTACTTCACTTGAGAGCATGAACATAGTGCTTATAATTTGAACAGGTGTGTGTACCAAAAATCTTTCGTAAGATTAGCATATTGAAAAATATCACACCTAAGCACACATAACATATTGCATCACTTCCTGTTTTCAACAATATAGTCTCTGCATCTTTGACTCCTGGATGCCTTTACTCTTCAGTACAGTGCTATTCCTCTTGTTTAGCATGTTTGAAGTTAGCCTGTGTATTACACCGATAGTTTTTGTGTTAAATTAATAGGTTTGTTACTCCGTTCTGTGTCTGTAGTCCGTTTGATATAATCCTTATAGTTCCTTTTAGTGTTTTTATTTATTTTATTTAAAAAAATATATAATTCTTGTATTTCATTTTAGCTTGTTAAATAGCCTGTTTGCTATAATTCTTGTTTGCCATTATCGTGTTTATCATAAAACAAATTTTCTCATCTTAGTTTATTTACTATGATGCTAGTTTGGAATTCACTTGTTTTCTAAAGTTACTTTAGTTACTTTAGTTGTTTACTATAATGCTATTTGGGGTCCAAGCACTATAGGGTACGCAGGACCCTCGTGCTTTCCTAAGGATTTTATTATTTTTTTCAATTAGACAGGTCGGAATCTACTGCAATTAGGATGCCTGAGAGTTGCGTGGCCCAGGGCCCTCAAGGGGCCTCCACCCGAGATTTTGCTCCATAGCTCATACACACTTGCACGTATGCACAATAAACTCGATACACATTTAGAGCTCATTGAGCCAAACAACTTTCACACTGTATGTCCTGGGCTCAACTCAACCGGAAGGCAGTTATTTTGTATTGTTCGCAAAAATGTATCTGATGGATTTTATACAATCGCCACCAAACCGGGCCTATGTGATCTAAAGACATTGAGGGTGCGAAATTGTAGAGGGATGTGTGATATCTCGAATGGGTCAGCGATGATAATGCCTTAAACTTGCGCTGAAAAATGATTAATAACTTTCCGTGTGGCATTATATTGAGTGACATTATATCCAGTGACACTATATTCAGTGACATCACATTGAGTAACATCATTGTGTGATGCTTTTCTTCCAGTATCTGTGGCCTATTCTACACACGTACACATCACAAATGTTAACACACACACACACACACACACACATACACACATCTCACATACAGTACACAAACGCACACACACCCGCACACACACATACACACATGCATGCACACACATACGCACACACATACACACATAAATACACACATTACAAATGTTAACATTTAGTATTTGTGTCAATAATTTAAAAGCATAGCAGTATATTGCGCGGTAGCTATAGTCTACTAACACTGTTACCTTGGTAACTGTTTGCTAAGTTTCCACTATGCTAATTTATGAATGCAATGCATCTATCTATGCATTTGTTTTTGTGAAAGGTTTTTAAAGGTATTTTAAGAAACACATCTTCATCGGCAGGAATGTTGTGATGTGTGACTGTTTCTCAATATGAGATGGACTAGAATATGACTAACTTGTGTTAGTTTGATTAGCGGTCACTGCTAAGCGCAGCTACAGCGGGATTTTAGTTTTTCAGAGCATCATTTTGGTTTATTATATTTGTCAATGCATTGGAGTTAAACGTTGACATTCCAGATGACAATTGTTTCCATGCTTACTGTATGTTCACAAAGGGTACATGCTAGCTAGCTAGATCTTTACCTTCAGGAATAAGCTAGCATATTTTCAGGGTGTCAGTGGGGACAGTGTGTGTGTGTGTGTGTGTGTGTGGGTGTGTGGGATGGGTTGGTGAATTTTAAAAAGTGTGTGGTTGTGTGTTTGTGTGATTTGTGTGCGTTATGTTTTGGACCTATTCTTTGTTTAACTAATCTCCAAATTGTTGTGTGTATGTGTGTGTGAGAGACCAAGTGTATTATTTAAAAGGAAAATAGCACTGGCTCTCTTTCACACACTGCTGCTGTTGTTGTTGTTGTTATTATTATTATTGATGGATGTGTTAGTCTCCGGTCGTGCAGATGACGGATCGGTAGCCGGCCGCTACACGCTCCAACCCCGCTGCACGCCAGGAGCGCTGGAACCGGCTCCGATAATTTGAAACGTGTCACATTTGACAACATTATGGTGGGACAGGTCGCATCTAGAGGGCTAATGAAACTGTAACGCCAGGCGTGTGAGAAAGAGAGAGAAAAAGACCTGGGGTAAAAAAAAAGGAGAGGTGGATGGATGGATGCTGTGTTTCGGCAACATTAACCTTGCAAATGGCTGTCATGAAGAGATGCTCGAGTGGCACGAACCTGCACAAAAATATGTCTCCCGCTGAACGCTAATAACTCTGTCACAGCTGACATTAGCGTTAAACAGGAGCAGAGGCGCTAACAGGCTGGGATTTGTTTAGAAAATGAAAATCTTTTTAGTTTGTCTGAGTGTGACAGACTGAGAAAAAAAAGAGTGATAAAAATATCAATATATATTCATTATTAAATATAGATCATCTCAATCAACAGCGTACTGTTCCTGCTCTAGCAAAGGCACAGCACTTACCCATTCATCTATTCCTCCATCCTTTTATCTATCCATCACATACTCAAAGTAATTACTGCTGAACATGAGTATGACCAAGTACCAGCTCCAAGTGTGTGAGAGAGAGATGGGGGGGTCTGCACGTTTGTCTGTCTGTCTGTGCAAACGGGTACCGGCTCCAACTCTTTTACAACTGTAAGAGAGAGAGAGAGGGAGAGACAGGGATATGCCTGTCTGTTTGTCAAGTACCAGCTCCAATTGTGAGAGGGAAAGAGAAAGAGAGAGAGACAGAGAAGGACAAACAGACAGACAAACAGACAGACAAACACACAGATAGGGGGTTGGTCCTGGTAGATTACAGTACAGCTTGAACAGGAGGTGTGAGACATCTATCTATCTATCTATTTATCTGTCTGTCTGTCTGTCTACAGTGGAGTAGCAGTTGTACTGAGACAGAACGTTTAGAGAGTTAGACAGTTAGGGACAGACAGATCTAGCTTACTATCTGTTAGTTTAAACACCTATGTATCTGTATTTTGCCTGGCTATTTATCTATCTACCTGTCTCTGTTTCTGCCTGTCAATCTACACAACTTGATATCACAAGGACAAAAAGATATGATCACAAACTCAGACAACACATCTGCCTGTAGTCCCACCCTAAACAACAGAGTTTTATACAAGTTTAGTCACCCAATTAATACAAATTAGGAAACCATGTTGATTTCTCTCTCTCTCTCTCTCTCTCTCTCTCTCTCTCTCTCTGTCTCCATTGCTTTCTTTCTATCTCTCTTTTTCCAGTTTAATACTACTGTATAGAACTGTATTATATGTGTATGAATGCATAGGTTATGTGTAATATGTAACATATATTATGGAAGATTTTATTGTGTCTATCATCAGCAAGAGGTCTGTAATTAGTTGCTAGCTTTCTTCATGTCACTGTCCCATTTCCTGTCTCTGCAAAGCTTTTAATAGAAATGCTAAGTACCCTTACCCTTCTTCCTCCCCCAAACCAGACCTTTTCCTCCTCACTCTCTCCCTCTCCCTCTATCTCTTCATCGCTCTATTCTTTCAAATAAAAGAAGAGAGACACACTCTTTCGCTTTTGAATACCCCCCCCATTCCTCTCCTACCCTTATCATTCCAGGATCAGACAGCAAACAGCCATTTTCCTCACTCGATCAGCGGCTTAACAACATCACAGAGAGAGAAAGAGGGAGAGAGAGAGATGGCGAGAGAGAAAGAGAGAATTGAAAGGCATCCTCACAGGCTGATGCCCTGAATGCCTCGGAGGTTTTTGGTAATGAAAGCTCGGTAATGTACAACACATCTCTGACTATCACGGCCCTGTTTACTGTCTCCCCTTCAACCTCATGACACACTCACATGCACACCCTCTCACACACAGACACTCACATAGAATAAAGGAGGTGAAGAAAAGAGACGGCGAATGACTAGCCACCCCCCCACCATCGCTTTCATTACCAAGGAAAATATATCAGTAGGTACTTCAGTGCGAAAGGCATGTTAATAATACATTACTTTTCGCAGTAACTCCTCTTAACCTTTAGCTGGAATGGGTGTGGGATGGATGTGCACGTCCGGGCCTACTGCACAGATAATGAGAGTCTCTGCCTTATTTACCGTTTAGCATCTGCAGCAGTGGACGAGTCCATGTGCCTGAAGCTGAAGCTCACTCCATCCTGTCGTCCTGCCAAAGAGCTTCATCTAAATCTCAATATTAACAACCCTGATGGAACGAGAGCCTTTGCGGCCCCTCCATGCTCTGGGTCTCACACATACAAATCCCCCCGCCCCCCCCCTCCCCACACACACACACACACACACACAAAAGTTTGACAGGTGTTTAGATGGGAATAAAAGATGGAGATAATGGTTGCCAGAAAATATAACTACATTTCTGCTAGACATTTGCATTACAATATAACAGCATGGCTCATACTATATTAGCATGGATTGTTGAAGTGTAACTGCAATAATCTCTACAGTGCAAGAATGTGAATAGATACAATGTAGTGTGAATCTGGGTTAAAAATCCTTCAACACATTAACAAAACCTGTAAGGATAGTGTTGAACCGTCAACTTTATCTAAAAAAATGTGCTCAGAATTATAGGGCACTTAAACACATGGTGAAGTTGCAGTATACAGAAGCTGTGCTTACTGTATACTGAAAGTAATAGCATTTCCATACACACAGTGTGATAAAACCTCTGCTGTGTGTATAAGAAAACCTCTTGTTAGTGAAACTCAGCAGAAGAAAGTCTAGGGAGCACTGGACTTTGGAGCAATGGAAAAAGGTCATGTAAACTGATGAGTTCAGATTGACCCTATTCCAGAGCCATGGGTGTGTCAGGGTAAGAAGGGAAACGCATAATGCGCTGCACCCACAATGCATAATGTCCACTGTACAAGCCTCTGGAGGTAGTGCTATGCTCTGGGTTTGCTTCAGTTGGTCAGGTCTAGACTCAGAAATGTTATGTGCCAATGAAGTAAGCTGATGATCTGAATGTACTGATTTACCAGGTTTTTACATCTACAGAGTTTTTCTTCCTTTCTTCAAAGATTGTGAAAGAGTGGTTCTGGGAGATTGTGAAAAAGTGGTTGTGGAAGCATAAGGAATAATTTTTACATATGAACTGGACACCATCTAATGGAATGAAATTTTACACTGCACCACAGACGCACAGACACAAGGCGAGATCTTACGGAAAAGGGGTAATTTTATTTGGAAAAGAGGGAAAGGGAACGGTGTAAGGACGGAGAATGGAAAAAAAGGGAGAAAAGCAGTAAAGGAATAAACATGCGGGTCTGAAAGCAGTACAGGCGCCAGGCTGGCGAGCAATAGCAACGGGTGGCAGAGTGGGCCTGCGTGGGCAGCGGTTCCTGCGCCCTCAAACGGCTCTGCCTAAATCACAGCAGACTAAATAATTACAAAAAATATTTGATGTGAGATTTCTTTTTTGTTTGTCTCTTTGTTTATTATAAAGGTGTATTAAACCTAGAGTGGATGAAAGGTAACAGTCATTGCAATGTGGTTTCTTTAATGTTATCCAGGAACACAAACATGAACGTGATGTTTCAGAGTGATTTCTGTGCCTTAGTGGTCACTTCTTTATTATTTCTCTATGAAAGTGAGAATGAGTAAGAGGGACAGAGAGAGAGAGAGAGAGAGATCTCCAGGGTGATGGGTGAAGAACCCTGTATAGGTAGATGTTTATTCTGTTCGCACAGAGCTTGCGCTCCTCCTGAACTTCAGTTAATGAGATTCAGTGGCTTTTTGTCCATCATACGCCTCCTTCACTGCTCTGAGACACACCGATCAGACACAGGTAAATGACACTCATACGCCTGGACATTTCTCCTCCATCAACAGTGGCAGTCCATTTTATTTTCATTTTTCATTTTTCATTAAATTACATTCAGCTGCAACAAGTCACAGGTTAGAAAAAAAATGACAAATAGGACCAAACAATGGAACATAAAGAAACCTTTCTTATATATTTTCTTGATGCTGGTTTAGCAAATGTCAGAGTGTTCATGCAGAGTGTGTGTGTGTGTGTGTGTGTGTGTGTGTGTGTGTGTGTAAGTGTGTGTGAGGAATTAAAGTTAAAAGCTCCTTAATAAACTCAACACAAAAAAAGATCCAGAATAAAATAGATAAAACAAAGTTCACAGTTAAATGTATTTATATTTATTCAATTAGGACAATGCAAAAACTGTGCGGATAGTCACCATAACATTCTATATCGTTACAGTGTCATTACAGTGTGAAAGTCGATGATTACAGTGAAACAGTGTGGAATGCAACAATGAGGAAAATTAACATGTAACAGTGTCGGTTGTTAAAATGTAACAGTGCTGGTTGCAATACTGTAACAGTGTGGGTCATTGGCATGTAAGAGAGTGAAGAGTTACAATGTAACAGTACATACTGTAACAATGTACAGTGTGAATCATTACAACGCAAGCGTGTAACCTACATAGAAGAAGAGGAAGTTACCCAGTAACAGTGTGTCTCATGACAATGTAACAGTGCAGGTTGAAATAGTGAAACAAAGTATGATTACAGTATAACAGTCATTTGAATATACTGTAAGAATGTGGATGGTTAGATCACAACAGTGTGGATAGTTTCCTTAAAACAGCACATATGATTATATGGTAGCAGTGTGTGTGTGTTTTAATAGTGTGAATGTTCAAAATAAACACTACATGTTCTTTTTCCGTACCGATTCTGCAATGTAGTGCACAGGGAGTGTATTATATAATTATAAACGATTTAATTCCCTCATCATGAAGTCTAAAGAACTTTAACTATCCTGACTTTGAATAAAATGCCCCTTTAGCCCAAACATTTGGCTAATGACATTGGCTTAATATGACTTAGGGCTAAAGCTATGAGGCTAACAATGCTAGCAGGTAATGGAAACCAGTGTAGCTTTTAGAATTAAGAATAAAGTATACTATTTAAATACAGACTTATTCTGCTATTTTATGGGAACACTTTTCTTACAAGCAGAGGTCATTTGAGATGAGTGTGTGCAGATTTAGCATAGTGTTAATCTGGTTTCTGGTTCCTTAGTATGCTCCCATGTTCTACTGCTAAAGGGTTCTTTACCATTTGGCCGGATCTGAGCTTATTATTATCCAATGGGTTTTTTATGAGTGCGCCAGTATAATTGACAGAAAGAAAGAAAAGAAACAGGTGAAAAAATGGTGTAAGTGCCCTTCACTGACCGCCCCCCCAACCCTCTTCCTCACTCCATTCTCCCTGCAGCGGATCATTTTCAGCACGGGAACAAAAGCCCAGCACCGTTAAAGCACGTTAATTAAATCCAGACGCTTTATCCGTGGCCTCTTCAGCACCACGTCTCGTTGGCCCATTCAGATTTCTGTGCACCGTTTCCTTCGTCATCTTTAGAAAAGGACGAGTCACAGTGTGCCGTTAACGCTAATGAAAGAGCTCGCAGCAACGTTAATGGTGATTTTAGACTATGGAACACTACGCTAATGGTTAGCGCTAATTACTGGAACGGCCAGCGGCGTCTAAAAGACAGAGAGAGGATCGATACAAGCACAACATTCAGCTGTGTGTGTGTGTGTGTGTGTGTGTGTGTGTGGTCAGGCATCGCTAAGGCCTCGTTATACACAACCGGAGGTGGGAAAAAAGACAATCCTACTCAGTCTAAGTGCTTAAACACAGAATATGCGAACATGTGTTAAACATTAAAGATGATCAAATAATATTGTACTATTAAATAAAAACACTAGCCACACAATACTGTCGTAGCTCATTATCGAGAAAGTTACTAATAGTAATTTGATTAGATTTAAATTGATGCATTGATTTAAAAATAAATCAAGAGAACAGTCATAAATTCATTATGATTCATTGCAATTGATTACAGATGGTTTAAAATAGAAAAGGACAAAAAACTGGTAAACACTGTTTGCACCCTGGTCATTTACACATAAAATGAAGACTAACTTTCATGTTGGAATATGGACAATAACACCTCTGCTGACACAAACACAATTTTGTTTCTTACTTATTTCTTACTGCTGCTGTCATATTCACACACCATATTTTTCCTTTTCTATATTTTTATAACTTTCAGTTTACCAGTACATTTTTCACATTCTGCACTTTATAGTACTTTATATTTTTATATATTTCTATTTGAATTCTATTTAATTTTATAACTTTTGTAAATTTACTGTGTATACAGTATTCCAAACTTGTTTTATTGGACAATCTATCTTTCATTTAATTGCATTCTTCAGTGCCATTTATTTATTTACTTATTTATTTATTTATTTATTTATTATTTTCATTGTAGTACAATCTTTCTCTTCTATCTTCTCATTCCATTTTAGGTCACGGACGGTCCTAAGCATTTTACTGCATATCATGCTCTGTATGATTTGTATTGTAAAGTCACATGTTCAAACCCCACCACCAAGTTGCAGCTGTTGGGCCCTTGAGCAAGGCCCTTAACCCTTAACTGCTCAGGTGTTTAATGAGATAACAATGTAAGTCACTCTGGATAAGAGCATTTGACAAATTCAATTTGGCATGCAACTTGCTAGAAAAAGAAAAAAAAAATATCCCTCAAATATCATTTTCTCGCTGCTGTTTATATAAAAACATTTCTAGCTAAAAGTAACTGGCTGGCAATAGGATGAGAAATAGGATTGGTGACTAGGATTTTAGAAATGAAAAGGAACACTCTCTAATTACACGGAACAAAAAGATAAATAAAATATTAACACTGTTAAAATGTTAGAAATTGCAAAAAAAAAAAAAATTCTAATATATTTTGCATTCCTTTACACTGAAATACACACATGCACACAAACACATACACGCACCTTTACAGGTAAACTAATCCCTCAGTCAGTGTGTGTGATTTGGCAGCAATTTCCTGCCTCGCTCCCGGACAGATCGGTTTCCCGTGTAGCGATGATGCATCTCACAAGTTTCTCCACCCATACTGGCCCATACAAACAACTCCTTTATACACACACACACACACACACACACGCACACACACACACATATACACACACACACACAAATATATACACATGCGAACAGGTGAGGAGTATCTCCTATTCAGTTAATAAATCTTTGATGAGCATCTGACAGATGTTGTTGGTTGTCATGATCATCCCACACACACACACAGACACAGTTTTAGACTGCTTGTACATTCAATTAAAATGAATTTACTTGAATACTTATATATATCCATATTTGCATTAACTAATCAGAATGAAACAAAAAACAAAACACACAAACATTTTATATATCAAAAGCATACAAAAATCATACGGTCAAAGTATTGGCACCCCTACATTGTAATTTCAAAATAAACCTGATCGCATTCGCTCACACTTGTTTTTACATAAGTCGTTATTTTTCCTAGCAACCAATCACTGATAACTATACTATACTACACTGTACTATACTACTCTACGCTCCACTACACTATACTTCTCTACACTACAATATACTACACAATGATATACTATGCTACACTGTACTATACCACACCATGATATACTATTTTCCTAGCAACAAATCACTAATAACTATACTATATTACACTATACATACTACACTACACTATACTACTCTGCGCTCCGCTACAGTATACTTCACTAAACTCACTCACTCTCTCACTCACCTTCTATACCGTTTTATCCTGTATTCCGGGTCGCGGGGACCTTGAGCATATCCCAGGAGACTTAGGGCACAAGGCAGGGTACACTCTGAAGAGGGTGCCAATCCATCGCAGGGCACACACACATACACACACTCACACTCTCATTCACACAGTACAGGTATTTTGGGAAAGCCAATTAGCCTAACCTGCATATCTTTGGACTGTGGGAGAAAACCGGAGTACCCGGAGGAAGCCCACCAAGCACAGGGAGAACATGCAAACTCCATGCACATAGAGATAGGAATCGAACCCGGACCCTGGTGGTGCATGGCGACAGTGCTAACCACTACACCACCGTGCCGCCTACTTCACTAAACTATACTACACAATGATACACTATACTACACTGTACTATACTATACTATTCAAAAATATTTTTGACACATCTACTTTTATAGAAAAACTACATTTTACTCATTCACACTATTTTTTTCACTATTCTTTGTTTCTCTTTGATTTTGAAATGATAACTGTCAGTTATTCTGTAAATGCTTCCTCAGCTTTTTTATTTACCAACTCCTCAGTACCATTGGTCCACTCCCTCAAAATGTTTTTATTTTATTTTAAGAAATGTCTTTGATGCTGTGGCAACAAAAGAAGACACCTTCTTTCTATATGAAATTATTTAGAATCTGTTACTATTTTTAATAAACCAATATCTTTAAGAAAATCTTCACATATAATTTGTTTCACATGGAAATGACCATGATGATGCAATGGAATATGCAAATCTCTCTCTCCCCCTGCCTAGAGCTAACACTTCCTGGTTCGTCTCTAGACAGACATCAATATAACTTCCATTCTTTTTTCTTCAGGATTTTACCAGGATATGTTAAAATAGTTTATGTTCTTTGTAGTAACCAATTTACATGACAAAACATGTAAATACTTTTTTGCTGTTAATAAATATAGACCTTTCTGACAGACAATGTGTTTGCGTGTCTCTCCTGGTGTTAAGAAGCTTATCGAAGCACAGTGGACAGGCCAAGCGACTCATTTATTCATTTACAAAACTTTAAAAGTCTGTGACATATGTATATGGAGAAGAATAAAATATTCATCACTGACCAGCAGACAAAGATAGACTTCATGTCTGTCCCTGATTTTCATGTAGGGTGTCAGTACTTTTAGATTGATCCATCTATAGTGTTTGTGTGTAGCTGAGTGTGTATCAGGCGCATCTGTGTATCAGTGCAGTTATTAACCCTGGGTCAGATTCTCTGTGAAGAGGAAGAGGAAAAGAGGCGGGATGAGAACCTGAAGCAAACAAACTGCCGGTTCTGTTGCAGCTCCTTCAGGTGTGGAGTGTCGCTTGGCGAATTGAGATCTATTAATGCAGAGAACGTGTGAACAATGGTGTGAAGATCGGGACAATTACGGCACGTTTTGTTTGGCTAATTTGCAAAGCTCGAGGCAAAGCTTTCTGAACAAGCCTCGAGATGAAACAGTGTCAGAGTGTGTGTGTGATGTCCCACGCGTCCACGCCATTTATATGGAAATGAAATAGCAGACCATGAGAGACATGAGTACAGGAGGAGTGCTGAGACTGTAGGCAGGGTTCAAAGGTCACGGCCTGCTTGGAACTCTAAAGACAGACAATAATGGATACTTGTTGTGTTTTTTGTGTTATTGAGACGTCTGTGATCGTGGGCTGTGTCTTAAACACCAGAATTACCAAATTAATAAGCTGATTCACAGCTTGCAATGCATTATGGGTAGCACACACACACACACACACTACACGTGATGAGCACACTGTGTGTGTTGTACAGTCATTAAACAGGCTACACTTCATGTGTTTAATTTTTTATTACACAGCAATTTACTGACAGGTGTAGTTAGTTTATTTATTAAAGTATAACACATCATACTCTATAAATCTATTTATAGTTTAATTTAACTACTGTCTATTTTTTTTTTCAAAAACGAATTGTATTTTAATCTATGAAAACACATGACGGCTTTTTCGATACATAATAAACAATAACAAAATGTATGCAACATCATACAGTGGCTCCTCAGATTGTGAGTAACCCTGTTAGCGAGTGTTCTGCAAGACAAGCAAAAATTTAGAATAAATTTCGACTTGAAAAACGAGTGAGTTTTGATATACGAGTACCAATTATCATAGAGTATCACCTGGAACACACGCGCTTCTTGTTTTGACGCCAGGCATCACGTGATCAAAACTGAGACAATGGCTCTCGCACTGCAGAATTGTGGGTAATCGTCTCCCATGCTCAGTGCACGTTTGTTGTATAGTCAACATCTGTGCGTGCGTGTACTGTTTACTTTAACACTGTGCTGCATCCTACACAGCAGCAGCCTTCCCCACCCCCTTGCATGCAAGTGTGTGTGTGTGTGTGTGTGTGCGCGTGTGTGTGAGAAAGTCATCCTACATGCAGCCTCCTTCCCCCCCCTTCCTCCTCTCCTGTCTCTGGTCTCAATCACTACAGCCACGATTCTTTTCAAAGGTAAAGTGCAGGTTAATTAGTTTTACTTTATATTTTGTATTGGTTATTTTTATATGAATATTTTCTGGTTGTGGAACGAATCATTAGAGTTTCCATTATTTCTTATGGGGAAATTCAATATATCTTTGATATACGAGTGATTTGATATACAAGCAACTTCCAGAATGAATTATGCTCGCAGTCCAAGGTTCCACTGTATAATAAATTATATATAGTCCAAAATAAACAAATAAATAAATAAACATTTGTAAATACATGAGCAAATCATTATTAAAATGTTTTCATAATTTTTTAAAATTAATATAAAAAAATTAGGCCTATACTAAAAAACAAGCATAAAATATCATTTATTTTAGTTTGTGCGGTAGCCACAAACTGACTGTTTTTTGTATGTATCATTTTTATTTGTTTCATGAAAAATACTGAGTGGTAATTGTTTATTTTATTTAAAAATAACTAAAATTTTATTAAAAAGATTAAATCAAGAGATGGAAACAACTTATTTATACTTTACCATACTATACTGGAATATACTTTACTATTCTTTATCATACTTTACATTAAACTTATATGCTGTCCTTTTTTCTTTACTTAACCATATTAAACAATAGTACTCTATGCTTTTTTACATTTACTACTATTTTTCTATACTTCAGTTACTATGCATTTCTGTAGTTTAATGTTAATTATGCTTCACTATTCTTTACTATACTTTACTTAATTTTAGCATGCACTTTTTAGCACTTAATTTACTTATACCTTACCATAGTATAAGTAACTTTACATAACTTTACGAAACTGTACTTATCTTTATTATACATAACTATACCAATGCATTTTAATAATAATACATTTTATTTATAATGCACTTTACATTTGAAGCAAATCTCAGAGTGCTACAAATGATTTCAACCCAAAAGCTCTGATAAAAATATAAGTTTTAAGACCAGATTTTTTTTCATTATTTATCTCCCTTTTTCCTAATTTTCCGATTTTCTCCCCTAATTTAGTCGTGTCCAATTCCACCCAGTCACTGGAGGCTCCCACATTAAGCTTCTACTGCCAATCAGTCGGGAGGGCCGCAGACCG